>WIPJ01001930.1:250385-278365 GCA_018155075.1 Cassiopea andromeda
GAAAACGTCGGTTAGTGACCTAAATGTTAACCGAAGTATATATTCAGATGCGGTTAATGTGATAGGATGCGTGTAATTAGCCTCAAGTGTGACCAATTAGACGCATCCTATCACAATAGCCGCATCTGGATATATATTTCGGTTAACCTTTAGGTCACTATCCGACGTTTTCATACTCTGATGAGTGTCGGACGAAAAAAGTTTTAAGTATGTCAAAAGAATGTTGCCGCTTTTTCGTGCTGTGGTAAAGATTTATGAAACGCATAAAAAGCCAAATATGTAAATTCTAAATATATTATGTTGAATATATAATCCTCGTTCTCTCTTTTCTTCAACAAATTCTTTTTGCCTTAGAGCAAAGTCGCATTTAGACAGGGCATTTTTCAACCTTGTGATTGGCTACGGGGGAAATTGCCCCGGGAGGCCCATTGCTTGCCCCCATAGTGAGACAGATATATCCCCGTATTTGAGAGCCCATCTTATGCCATTGATCTGTAAAATGTCGAAGTATTGTAGGAAGACGGTGAAGAAAATGAACTGCTTTAATTTTCAGTAATATATATTGGAAATGTACTTCCTGCAGCATAACGATTCTAACAGAAACATATATTGCATTTGCTTGCAAGTTCATAGATATTTGTTCAAAAATCTTCTGCCCAAAGTGGGTTAACGGTAAGCTGTTGTGTTAACCAGCATCTGAAATGTAAACCTAGTTTTCAACCTTTTTGGTGGAGTGGAATCCCATGGATGTATTCCAGTGGCTCGAGGAACTCCTTTCAATTCTCAGCAAAGGAGAGTTAAAATATTTGCGTATGGTTGGTATAAGTTTCGATATAAAAATGTTTTGCTTTTAATTAATGTCTACCTAATACTGAAGTTACTTGGGTATCTCTAATGTTATACCAGAGTAGGAAATTGTGGAGGTATGGGGGGCCAGAGCTCCCCAGGTTAGAAATTATAGGGAAATCTTAGACTTTATCGATAGATTTAGATTTATTCTTGAGTAAAATTTGAGCTTTTTTTGCTTGTGGGTGAAAAATGTTTGACAGCAAACCCTTTTAGTCTCGAAGGTAAGCCCAAGTCCTGTCTTCCCTGGAAAATATGTCAATCAAAAGCAAGACTTATAACCCAAAATTCAGCGAAACTTCCTGAGAATAAATATAGAATGCGTGTTTTCGGCATAAGGGGCTAAATACCGAAGGTGTGGGATGGGACACTTTTACAGACAAAACAAAATAGTTTGCAGGGAAATCGAATCTCTTTCCAAGGCAATAAATGATATCAAAGAATCGTGCCATATTGACTTCTGGTGCCTATTCTGGTATGGACTGTGCTTCTTCGGCACACTAGCGTGGCATTTGGTTTCTAGCGTTGGATTACAAGCATACAACAGCAAAGGGAAGGTTCAGCGTAATTTGTTTGATTTTCACTTCCAGGTTAAAAGGGTCAGTTTCCCCTCAGCACACAAAAATGCTTGAAGATAGCATCTTTTATCCTACGTTCGAAAATGGCGTTTTCCGGTGTTCTAGAGGACGTGACCCTGAAAAATTGTTCTAGGGACAAGCCCCCAGGACCCCATTTTTCTCCTGCTCCTTTTCCGCAGTAGTCCATTAGCAATGCAATAGTGGGTTGCTTGCTTTCAATCCAAAAATTTGAAAGGCCCTTTGTTAGTGCTAGTGTTAGTGCTAGTGTTAGTGTTAGTGTACAGGCAAATCGTTGATCCATCTCTGGCATGAACTCTACACGAGATAAGCTAATGTTCATATGAGTAAGAAGAGGATGTATGGAAAAGACGGCTTTATGTCTTACAGCTACTGCTGCAATGGTATACCTTTGCATCTATTTCATATCATGGATGTAACTTTTGAAGGGCAGAATCCAATGTTGCAAGGCAAAATCTATGACACCCCAATGAAAGCATGAAAGTTACTCCTCTGGGAGTTACATTAATCCATCTTTGTCATTGGATATCATACCATATACCAAATTATGTTTTACAAAATCAATTTCTGTGGCAAAAATTGCGGGAAACAGCAACAATACATTCATATAACGTTGTCTGAAAATAAGTAGGAATGTTTCCCTTGGTTCTTGAAGATCTAAATTTCAAATCTATGTTAGCTTGAAATACAAAATATAAGATGTTCGTTAAAAAGGGGTACCGGATTTCACCTGGCCTTCTCAAGATCTATGACGTCGCACTGTTGGAGTAGACGAAACATGTTTTGTCGTTTCATAAAGAGTTTTTTTGTTGTTGTTGTTTATTTTAATTTGAGTAGGCTGTTATACCTAGCTTTATCAGCTAATTTAGGCCTACTATGCATGCTGCATCCAGGCATGGGACCCCTAGTTTAACGTCCCTTCCAAAGGACGGCGGGGTGAGCTGTTTTGGTCGTTCATCTGGAAGGTCACCCATCCAGTTTCTGACTGTAAACAGCCATGCTTAACTTCAGTTAAGCTAATGGAACTGGCTGGGACGCTTGGCCACTCACCCCGCTGAAGAAATCTTGTTCCCCCCAGAAGAAATGCTCACTTTCCACCTCTGTGTTATACAGCACAGTTAAATGATATCTAATTGCCAAGGTCATGAACGAAGTTCTTCATCCTTAGCATCCATAGTAGCTATAAAGCAACAACAAATTAATGTGTTAGTTGTTGCTGAAGGGGATACCAGCAAGTTGTTTGACACCCCAGCCAGAAATAGCCATACTGCTATTGGTGGAAATACCCGAATGAAAATTGTATAAACTCTTCTGAAATGCAGTGTACATGTCCTTGTTAGAAGAAAGTTTTTTCAGTCCCAGTACTCACCTTTCTTAACTTTTTGAGCATTCAAGCACTGTACATTCTTATAAACACTTTCCTATAAAATGCATGTGTATTTTGCCATCAAATATCTTTCAATAAGAGGCCAGTGAACATAAGATGGCGATTTAAATTAGGAGCCATTCACACAGAATACCCGAGTTGAGGGGACGGAGGGGATTTGATGAATTAGGATGAATTTGGGCAGAGGGGTGTTTTAAACAACCAGAACCCCAGGCTCGCAGAATTTTACATCACGACAATCCTCCTCGAGCTTTTGCATTTCATGCATGCAATTTTAGCAGTTTTTTGGACGAAATAGGTGGATTTCCAAGGGCAAGTGTTTCTGAATACGGGCAAAGGGGGGAATGGGTCAAATAGTTCATCTTTTGGCCGGACGAGTACAGATGGCTGTCCCTGTGTCGTTGTTGTGTTGCTCGACAATTCGTTGTTGTTGTGTGCCAAAGGACAGGGGACCCAGGAAGTAAGTGTGTTACATGTGAGAAAGAAAGCGGCAAGAGCAAACAGCAAGAAAAGAATAAAAAAGCATGGGAACGCAACTTCTTCCACTCGGTAATAACCTTGCAATGTATAGTGCAAAGTAATTTTAGTTTGCAATAGAAGCTAGTATGGGATGTGATCTTCATAAGAGCTCAATGATAATAAGGTAGCAGTTCTTGATGTTGGTTTCTCAGAAATTTTCTGATTGTCGCAATGACAATTTAATTATGGTGAGAAGTCAAGTATATATTTATAAATGTAAATAGATCAATATATGTGTAAATATATATATACCAATCAAGGCTTAAATAGCAAGGAGAGAATAATATAAAAGATGATGCTAACCACCTTTTGTATGTCCTTACCAATGCTTTCTTTTTTTGCCTTATTTCTCAGTTTCTTTTCTTGAGTATTGTTTAGATAAACATGCAATTTCACACTCAAGTAAACATACTGTTTATCTTGTGCGTATTACAAAGCATCCTTAGCAGTGCATTTTATGATAACTTTTTAGAGCTTGTTGATAAGTGCATTGGATCAAGAATTCACATCATAATGAAGACTGATCGGGAAATCGTTGGTACTTTGCTAGGATTTGATGATTTTGTCAGTATCCTTTATTTGTATTTTGGTTAAAAGAACTGTGTTTCTATCTCTATACTGCTGCAAATATTTATCATTATTATTCCCAAATGACAGAGCAGTATTGCAAATTGTCACTGCAAATGATATTTTTGCTATTACTTAGATGTACTCTATTTTCAATTTCCTATCTTTTCTTGTTTTAATGAAGTTTCTCCTTGAACTAAAACTCAGATATGGTTTTAGAAGATGTTGTTGAAGTGTAAGTTGTGATTCTCATTCATTAAATGTGTTTCTCTGTTCTTTCTTTGTTTGTTATTTGTGTGGATTTTGCTTTGAAGCCAATTACCGTTTCTCTAATTCCAGGAGAGGAGAAGTGAATTGATCCTGATTGAGAAGCACTCTGGGTTTTTCTAATGTGTTCTAGCTATAATAGTAATAATAATATACCATATTTATACAGGATAACCTTTTTCATTAAAGATTACTGTTATCACTAAGGGTCATGTTTATTTATATTGACAGTTAGATTTTGTTTATATAGTTTTCCTTTAATAGTTTTTGCTGTTTTCATAGCTACATTCTATTCTTTAGACAAACCACATTGGAAGGTAGAAGAGTAACAAAACTTGATCAAATCCTACTCAATGGAAATAATGTTACAATGGTAAAAAGTGGGATGCTATTTTTTCTGGTTGTAGCAGGAAATTGTTTCTACATATCTGCTCCTATAGGCATTTAAGGTGCTGTTGCATATCTGCCAAATTGGGCTTATAGAAAAAAGTTGTATGAGTGGTAGTATTAGAGAAAGATATGTGCACAAGAAGTTCATGTCATCTTTATATGCTCTGCATATGTATAGCTATCTAAGGAACCAATAGCAATTTTGATATGATAAAAATAAGTCCAACCATCTTTTGCAGAATGAGCAAGTTAAGATGCAGGTAGCCATAGTTCTACATGATGTATTAAAAAAATAATACAGTAGGTGATGTGCATCCTCAGCTATCAACCAGCAGTTTTTAATTTTTTAAAGTGTGTTGCTGTATACTAAATATTGGAGCATCTTAGCCTAAAACTTGCCCAAAAAATTCATGTGTGGATTAGATATGCATTTTATTTGCTATTTAAAGTTTGATTGCAACAGAATTCCCATAACACTGCTTAATACTCCAATCTACATAAAAGTGATTACTAGTTATTTCGATATGTTTAATTGCTAAAATATCAGTTACAGTATTGTTCTTTTTCAGCTTATTCCAGGTGGAGAGTATCCTTTTTTGAAAGGAACTGTAATTGTAGAATTGAATTTTTTCTTGGATTTTTTTAGACTTTGTCATGCTTGTAAGCTCTTAGCAAGTATTGTGACCCAAGTACTCATATTGTGATTGTTAGAAATAGATTTCCCATTTCAGGAAATGCAGCATATTTTCTCATATTGGTTCATTTTTACTTTAGGACAATTCTTATCTTCATAAGAATTATTTTAAATTATTGCTTTGACTAATTTCTTTTAAATTCAGCCTAATTGTTTATTATAACTATTGAAAACAGTCCCAAAAATACAGGAAGTTATGCCAGCTATTGAAAAAGGTGCTTTAATTCTTACTAAAGAACTAGGGGATCATTGTAAAAAGCAAATTCCTTAAAAAGAGGAGATGGGTATCTATTTTTTATAAAGTATATGTTTTTTGTTTATGCTTAAGTGTTTTCAGGATAAATCAAGCTTGCATTTTTGAGTTACAAACCTTAATCAATTACCAGGGGTCCTGATATATGATGCCATCATACTGATGCAGTTGTTGGGTATGAAGAGGAAAGCAAAATTCCATACTGAAAAACTTTTAGTTATCATACATTTTACTCAAAGTAATATCTTCCACTGTACATACAGTGTTTTGTATTTTGCACTGTCATGTCAATTGCAGAAATGTCCAACTTTATGAGAGTCATAAGCTGTTACGAAGAATTTTCTACCCCATTTCAATTTTTTCTATTTGAAGTAAAAATTGTTCTGTTTTTCAATTGATGAAAGGGTTGAAAAGAGTAGTGTTTTTTGAGTAAGATTAAATAAAATCCATGAAAACTGTCTGATTTTTCATGCATTTGTTTAGCACTTAAGTGTTTAATCACAGCACATTTCTTTAATTTGCAGCAAAAGTCATTATTCTTAGGCAGGTTGAGTATCATGCACAGAGTCCTTTATTAAGAAGTGAACAGATAAGAAATAATAGCCATATGCTTCTGTTAGATGACAAGTTTAGGCACCTTTACCACATTTGTGAGGCAGTAAAATCTTTACTTAGGCTTTATTTCCCCCAACAAGTATTTGGTAGCAGCCTGTGTTAATGTGAAATGTATTGTGGACATTTTTATGTTGTATACATGACATTATATTTATTATTTGAGTTATGTACATTATATTTTCCTGTCGTGTCTACTCTTCCACACTCTCAGCATTGCTAGGTTGCTACTTCGATACTTTAGTTGAAATATAAGCAACATAGAAATATATACATACATACATACATACATACATACATACATACATACATACATACATACATACATACATACATACATACATACATACATACATACATACATACATACATACATACATACATACATACATACATACATGCATGCATATACATAGAAAGAAATAAAATCTTTGTCCTTATTATGATTGAAAGATGTTTCCTTAGCAAATAAAATAGAGTTTAAATAACTGGCGTGTCTTTTTAGCATAGATTTAAAATGCTCTCTGTTCTCAGTTGATTTTAGTTTATCTGGCAAGTAAATAAATACTAGAGCCCTTCAGATCATACGGAACAGCCCCATTTTGTTCGGAAGACGCAACTTTTGCATGGAAGTCTTAGTTATTATGATAAAGCAAAAGGCACAAACATTATTTGGCAATGTAGCAATAATAGGAAACATTGAATCTACTCACTGTTTCTAAGCGTTTCTCAAACTTTCCACACCACCTGGCCAAGATCAAGCTTCAATCTTCATGTGTGCTCAGCAGCCCAAGATGATGCCTTCTTTTAAGTTGTCTTATTTTGTGTTATAATTCTCTATAAATGAACTTGTATTCACTTAGGAATACTCTTAAATTAACTTGGGATTCGATGTCTTTTGTTGCACTCTAGCACTTGACCAGTTTAGAATTCCTTTGCGATGCCTGCCCACTTGGAGATCGCCGTTGATTGCCAAAAAGCTAATACTGAAGTCTCTTGTGATGCTCATCCAATTTAAGAAAGAAATTAAATAAACGTGTTTTTGTACAAGAAACCACTTTATAAACAACCAATTTTTTCCGACCCCTGTCTATCAGATCCCCCCGTTTATTTGGCACTTGATAGTAACGTTTTCCCTAAGGTCTTCAAATTGAACTGCATACGCTCAAAATTCACGGTTGCGTCGAAGATCATGAGTATCTGTACAGCTGTTCTAAGGTAAATTTTACATATGCCACAATGACTTAAGAATTGGAGGGGGGAGAAATAAATGAATGAAGAGTTAACTTTTTAGGGAAGCTAGGTGTCTGCACTCCTACAATACACGCTTTCTATAAGAAACTATTTTATAAGCAACCTAGTGACTAGACAACCTAAAAATCAAGAAACTTTTAGAGCTACAAGGAAAGAGCTAAGAAACTTTAGATAAATAGCACTTTGAAATCGTTAATCCGTTCAACATAAAGTTGTACCAAAACAACGTGAATACGACATTGCTATAGAATTTTACTCGCACTAAAGCATTTTGTTTGTTGTAGGACACATAGTTTGCTACATGCACATTCCGCGCATGCTTTCATAGCAATTTAGTTTGAAATATTAAGAAAATGTTGAGAAACTTTTAGAACCAAAATGTGGCCAAAATTTAAGAAACTTTGAGTACTTGGCCTTGAGTAAGGCTTCTTGGAAAAAAATGTATATAACCTAAAGAGATGCCAGTCTTCCTCTGCATAGGAAGCAGAATAATATTCTAGAAATTTAACAGTTAAATGTTTTGGCATCCATTAGCAATTTTATCAAGATATGTTTTCTATATATATTGTTTTATTGTTACGCTAGAGGAGATCAAGCAAAACTACACATTAATATCCTCAAATATTAAACAAGTATCTAAAAGGTATGAAAGTATCTAAGAGCTGAAATATAAAAGTACATTCAATAGCGCTGGATATTAGAAAACAAAAACAAGACGTAAGAGCATCTTCAGCAAATTAACACTCTTTTCCTGAGTAGCTGATTACAACCAGATTCTGCGTCAGGAAATTCACGGATTATCAGGGACAAAACGGTAACCAAATAGGTTTTGGCCTTTTAAACTCTGTGGAAAGTGATACTAAGTCAGGGTACTTGCAATTAGTAAAATCCTTCCTGTGCCCAGCCTATTTCACTTGCAACAGTAAATTAACCCTCGACAAACAGCAAAAAACTGCATATGTGCAGCATATTTTAATAGTGAAGGGGTAAAACAAGTTGCAGAACTTGTGTACGCGGAGAATTTTTTGCAATGTGCATAAAGTTTTATAGCTAGCGATGCTCAAGTATCAACTCCAGATAATGTACGATAAAATAGCCTTCAAACGTTTGATGCAAGTAACCAAGTGTCGAGGTAATAACAACACCTCGTAACTAACAGGCTGTTGCTATTTGATATAAAACATGTTTTCACTGCTTCATACTAACGTGTGCAGTGAATTATTTACCATAAAGATAAATTTGACTATCCACACAGTCCTTGTTCCAAACATAGAGCCTCACAAACGGATATTCTTTGAATGGAGTCACAGATTTACAACAGAGGTTTCCATCCACTTTAAACGCAACAGCATAGCCAAAATTCTTTTTCCAGCATTTATCAAGCTTGTAATTAACAGTGACGATTTGACCAGGGGCTTTCAATGGTCTGTATCCATTCCTGTGGCTGTGCAATTCACAAAGCCTTTGCCCCAATATCGTGCCTTGTGATTGGCTGTTTATACCTCTTCCTTCCAAGTACTTTCTCCCCATAATGTTGCATAATATCTTACAGCCCTCTCGCATTCGAGCACAGGGGCTTTTTCCAGGACCCCATGCTGCAATTGGTCTTTTAAATATGCTTAAGAGAAGCTCTCTAGTCCATCCATGAGTCATTTGGAGTTCGCAGTTGCATCTGCCGAGTGAAAGACAGTATAGTATGTAATACCTAAGTGTAAGGTTACTAGAAAGAATGGTATCTGAATAACTGAGCTTAGTACGAAGGCAATCGAGAAGATGCATCGATCAGAGTTTGTAAAGTGAAAACTTTGCAAATCCTTCTTATATCTTCCTACCATACTAGCATAGAAATCAAATTCATAGTAATGGCCTAATGTTTAAAGAAAGCTCGGCTTCTACAGCAAAAACAACCTGACTTTACAATTGAGTGCACGTTTTTTTATAAGAAAAAAGTCTATAAGAAAATGAGGCTCAAACGATCAAAATGTTAAGAAAATCTCGAGGCTCAATTTCCAAAATTAGTGTTTTAATTGGCTAAAAATCGATATTTCGTCGTTATTGCATTCAAAATGTTAAAGGTGGAATTCAAATTGAAATATAAAATATTAATAATGAAAGTAATAGCTATATTTAACCAGTTTATTTCAGCAAAAGTTAAGAAAAATTTAAGAAAATCTCAGGCTCAATTTCAGGAAAAGTTCAGACAATTGAGGCTGAGGTAAAATGACGGGTTTCTTATAAAAAACGTATACTGTCGAATAGTTGTCTCCTCCCGATTATTACTTCCTTGAATATTGAATACCCCCGTTGTTATTCCAACCCCTATTATTAACTTTTGAGAATCTGAAATCAGTTCTCAGAGAATCAGCCAACTGCAGCACGCTGCCAAAAGGAAACAGCTTACAGAAGCGCAAGGTACAGTTTAAAAAGAACATTGCATATGAATTGCTGAGGTTCTTTTGATGTATTTACTTCACCAATCTGAGTTTTCTATTTTCAATCCCATCAAATATTCTACCCTCCTTTTATTCAAACCCCCCTTTTATTAAATTTCCAACAATTTTCCTTCCCACCCGATTATTATCACCCCCCCTGATTATTCGGTACTCATGAGTACACAATGCATAAAATGTTAATTGTGCCCGTTGGAACAAACGACCCAATAAAACATTACCCAGAATTACTGATAAATGCTAACGCATTGTTAATCACAAACATGTACTCAATGAGCATTACCTACTTAATCGCTTAGGAGTAATGATGATTACTTCTCAAGTGAAGGACAGGGAGAAAAAAACAGAATAAAAGTACCTACTTTTTACAACTAAGTTACCGTGATGCAACGTATATTCGATGATGGGTTAGTTTAAGTAGACTCTCCCATTAGGTGTCGAGATAACGACTGCCTGTACAACCTTTATAGGGGTAGACTTTGAAACATTGTCTACGATTAACAATTGCCTAGAGTCAAATTTGGCGGGGGTGAGGATGTTTTGCAAACATGCGATCAAGTATGACTAGAAAAATTATGATTAGTAGGATAAATGGATTCTAAGTTCCCTGCGTCGTGACACATCATGACCAAATGTCTTGAAATTTCGTACACACAAGGGGTGGAGTGGCTACTTACTTCCACACTTCGAAGCTGGCACATCCCGGTTTGGAAAGAAATTGGAATTGCTAACGTAATATGCGAAGCATTTCTAGTTACCTTACACTAAGCCTCGTGAATAGCGAAATGTCAACCACTCCTTTCTTAAGTTTAAAAGTAATCCAATGTTTACAGATCGAGCTGGGATAGCCTTAAAGCTATACTGCTAAAAAAGGAATTGATTTTTGAGACTTATTCTACTTTTAAACGACATTAATTTACTCCAAAATTTATTAACAAAATTGCCAAAATTAATTAACAAAGATCTGAGTGATGTCTGCCCAGATTCCTTCTTGATTTACAGAACGTGATACGTGGATTGTCTTTCAAGAAATTACTTGGTATCTATTAAGAACTTCTGGTTGAGCACAAATAGTCACAACGGAATACGGATATCAAGATTTTCCCTTCGGCTATTATCTAATTAGTGCTTCGCAATTTCTAAGCTAAAGAAGCATCTGAAGCAAATTCAAAAATAGAGGAGACTTTCCAGTATTTTAGATAAGTGGAATCTTGTAGAAAGATAATGAAAATAGGCGGGAAATCGTAGGACTGCGGTCATCACCACATCCGGGCTTGTGACCAAAACTATAAAATATACCGGATTGGGTTGTTTAATGGGCTGCTATAGAGTGCGGTTGGACAGTAATCATGCAGTAAAAGCTATACTTGACAGATGCAGGTGTAAACCAGGGTTATTTGGTGACGGCTTTTAGTAAAAACCACGTGAACTTTGACGGAACGGAGACACTAGGGGTCCTTAGGAATTCGATATGATTGATACTCCATCACAGTTTTCACACCAAATAATGCAAAAGACGTCCCTCCAAAGTCTCTGAGGGCCCCTCGGTGTCCTAAGGGCGTGGGTAGAGTCCAGAAAATGTTAAATCCTCCTACGGCAGCCACTTCTTTATATACAAATATCCTCACAATACAATCTAAACGAAGCTTCCCTTGACATCCCTCAATTTCCCCATGCCGAATTGCCTCAGCTTCATGCATAAGGACTTTCCTAGAACCAGACTTTTATGAAATTCTAGACCCTTGTTCAAAGCTAGCATGAACGCAAAAATCTTCCTCCAGCTCACAGCCGTGGAGCCATTAATTTTTCTGGACTCTGGGAGCGGGGCCCTTAGGAGCAGTCCTAGCTTTATCCTATGTCTGATACGCCACTGCACGTGAACGACATAGTCCTGTAGTGTATAAGAGCGTATACGTAACCGATGAAAGTCAAAGCGTTCAGGTACGATCGGCTGGGATTTTAAGAAACACAAAATCCTGGTAAAATCTCACAAAGTTTCGGATTGAAGCTTGCCGTAAGCAAGTCCATCAAAAATGTACCAAGTTCGATATTCTGGGCTTTTAACAGGGGTGGAGCCAGCCATTGAAGACTGGGGGGGGGGCTTTGGAGGCTACTAAAATGAAAATGCTATTTGGTTGCCACGCCCATTTCAGCATCTTGTTTGAGGACTCTTACCCCAACCCTAACATTTTCTCACCGAAATTGGAAGAAGTGGAAAATTAATCTTGGTGATAACAGGGAGGGGGCATGCCCCCATTCTCCCATCCCGTGAAAGCCGATACTGGCGTCTAACGTCACTGGAATTTTCTGGTTCCAAAATCGTCCAGTAGGCTCAAAATTAGTGGGGAAAGTGCAAAAGGGCAAGGGCATAAAATAAGAAAACAAAATTCCCCACAGGAGTCCCCGATGAAAAAATGCGAATAAACAATGGGCAAAAATTTTTCGAGTAATATTGCATTCTGCTGGTAAGAATGTCTTTCAACATTTGGATAGCGAAAACCCAATGAAAAGCCAACAAGTTGCGCAGCACTCGCCCTAAATTATGTTTGAGTTATGAATTAGTGCATAAATAATGGCTCACAGGTATCCATTATCGACAATGTTAAAGAGGTTTTTGTGCCCCCTCTACTAACATTTGAAACCAACCACCTCCTTATATTTTGACATCAAAAAAATCCACCACACTATCCTGCAGAATCAGTACTTAAGCTAATAGTTTTTATGAAGAGCAATATTGCACACTGCAGGTCGTAGAAGATACTTTTTTGAAAAAGATTCTTGCATTCATAAAAGGTAAACGTAGTCCCGTATACTTTCATACGTATGGGAGTGCCTGTTAGAGAGGACACTTATCATGAACCATCGGCATGTGAGGTAGGGTGGCCAGTTCCTTTCCTCGCCGCCTTTTATTCATGCCCCCGATTTATCTACTTCGCTTCACAAAGAAATTTCAACAAATAAATGGCAATTTTTCATAATGTATTCATAGCCATTGTAAGCGTATATTTTATCTGAGAATTAAACACTTCAGTCAGCTTCATACAGATTCTAAACAATATTTCTCTCTTTTTACATTAAAGCAGTGTATTAGAAGGAAGGTCGTGGGTATGGAACCTTGGAAAATGAGACCAGCTCCAAAGAATGAAATGTCAATCTATTGTCTAACGAAAAGCGAAAGATATTCCTTCGTGACAATCCTTTGGGTGCGAAAAGATACTAACCCTTCTATACGGTTTGGCACTTTTAATAGTTTCTTAAAGCTATTTACTGTATGTGAAAAAAGATTTAAAATATCTTAAGCATTTAAGTATAGCTTTGAAGAAGCAACTGAAAATTGATGAAACTCATAGGACTCAAATTTTACAATGCTATACAAGCCTTTTCAGGATATCTGGCATCCATTTCATCTAAAGAGTTACTTTGCATATGGTTCAACCTGACAAAATAACATCTAATAAGCGAGAAACCTACATTGCACCGCTAGACGTCTTCACCTTTCTCCTCTTCGCGACACGAAGGCTACAAACGGTTCCAGCCAAAAGCAATATAACTACCATCATCCTAATCATTCCACTTAGTGTTGGATACATCTTGAGAACAAGTGGCTTCGGTCACATCAGATCCTCGCAGTAACTTGAAGAAGTGTTAATGGCAAAGAAATGCGCTGTCCTGCTTCTTTTGCCTTAAAACTTGCCGGATGGTAACTGATAAGAGGTCAGACCTTTCCATTGATATTTGATATTTAATGCTAACCTCAAAACTCAAAAGCAGCCAAAGATTAATATTGTTTCACATGAAATACTTCACAAGAAAGAACATTGATACATATATTAAGATCTTAATAACCAGTCCCATAATGGATTTTCAAACAAAATCTTCCCATTAGCTTACTGCAGAGTATTAAGAATATTCCTTTCATCTAGGCTAAAGCCAAGAGGGAATAATCGAGTTTTCATAAAGAGATAGCTATACTCTGGTGCCTTCTTCATTATAAAAATATCTTTACATTTCCCTTTAACATTTTTACTGTAAATGTTCGATATTGCTATGAGTATTTTACATCTGATATGTATCCTCAATGTTTATATCATAATTATTTTTACAATAATTGTTATACTTGCTTGATATATACTCCATTCATTTGACATTTGTCCTGTTTTTATTGGAGTGGAAAAATAATATATCTTCTTTAACATCCACCACATCGACAGCTTGAACAAACTTTAAAAGATGACGTCAAAACTCTTAAGTAATTAAAATGAAGAGAAATTCTATTTGAAGATGATAAAGGTTTTGTGGAATGTCTCTTGCACTTACCATCATGTGATCAGTTGTTAAATTATCTTTTTGAATTAAACTCCAAGTCAGATATACAAATGATCCATGTAATAAACATAGACAAAATATTATAATATTCTTTCTCAAAAGCTCTTTAGCTGCATGTAAATTGTGCTTAAAAAATCACATCGCAATGTCATTACATGCAAGAAGATACAAATCTTCAAATGTCATCGAAGTCTGGTGGCTTAAAATTTGGGTAAGAAATGCAGAAACTAGCACGATTTGCAATCAAAACCAGTAACCACCCACCTCGGAGATATAGTTGTGACGTCCTCTAAGGGAGAAACTCCGATTTTCAGCAGAGATCGATTTGGACCGCAAAAGGATAATCGTTTCGGTGGATTACCAATCCGGCACCTTATGGACTGGAAAGAAAATATTGTCTGTGGTTCAACACATTGCCACCTATTCAATCCCAACTTGAAAATATTTGTACTTCGGCCGTGATTGCTGTTCAAAAGTAATGATGTAATCTGATGAGATGAACTCCAACTCAGGGCTCTGCCATGTTTTTGACGATTCGGTGACATGTTTCAAAATCTTTGGGCAACTTGGCTCTCTGGTTCGCATGCAAAACCAGGCGAATTCATGCTTTCACCATAAAACGTTGTTGAACATCCAACTTCAAAGGGCCAAATGACTTTGCTTAATAATGACCGATACTTCAATGCTTTCTCCCCCTTGATGATCCTTCAATTTCAACTCTGAAATTTATTGAAATGATACCCCTGAATGATACCCCTGAATGGCAAGGTACTTTTGGTACCAAATAGTAGGGGCTCGGACTGCATCTCTTTGAAAATTTCACGACCCATTTCCATTTATTAAACACCCCCCAACTCCCCCAGTGCTACTAAGTTAAAAATTTCAAAAGTTTCAAAAAGGGTAAGTAAGCAAAACACATTGACTTTTTGAACGTAAACCAATATTAACAACTAAGGAAGTCAAAACACACTACTTACCTTACACTTATATAATCTTAACAACTAATCTTGAAATTTTAAGGGTAACCATACTGTCTAGTGAGCAGTAGCCCCCTAACTATTAACAGCCCCCAAACTATGCATTTTTAGCAAAAATACTGACTCCCTTCTGACTATACCCCCGTCTATTTAGTGCCAAAAAGTATAGATCAAAATTCTCTTTCATTTTTTTCATTTTCATTTTAAATGTTTAAAGTGGGCGACCCTTCAGCAATCGCTGATTTGCAAGGCGGCCCTCTATTTATGATAAAATATAATATAAAGTAGCTACTAAAATATATAATTACAAGCCTAATTACAATATTATATGAAATTAATTAATATCATATGAAAAAGGGAGTAGAAAAAGAAAAGGTATAATAGTAAATCATAGACACAGTAAAATATTTTAGAGGAAAGGAGGGAGGCAAAATGCAAATTAACTTGCTAAAATTTTGAAGTTGCTGAGAGTAGGTGCTCTCTTAGCTGCATTGTTTTCATTAATAAAGTTGTTGCTGTTGTTGTTGCTACTGTTATGAATTTAAATTATTTCCAATCAATCAGCTAATCAAATAATCAATCAATCAATCAGATGTGCAAGAGTGTAGAGCATACGCTCTCTTGGGCTTATTTGCAAAAATGAATTTTTGGGTGGGGGTTTATTGGAGGGAAGGGCTTGTTCGAGAGGGGGCTTATTTCTTGCTTAGGTGCGGCATTTTTCTCCAAGGTTGGCATAAAAAACGACATAATTTTCTCATTCTAATAAATTGAAAAATTACAAAAAGGCTATTTCGCAAACGAAACTTATCAGTCAATGACTATTTCTTCATTATCATCACGAAATTCACGTTTCTTTCTGCTTCTTTTCTCTCCAGTCAAAGCATAGTTAATGATCAAAGGAAGTAATACTGTATACAGTGAGGGTTGTAGTTTTTGTTTACTTTGAGTTCCTTCAAATGAAATATTGTTCTGCAGTTATGCTTCCCTCGAATAAGGTCTCATGGGGGCTTTTCGAAGGGGGGCTTATTTGCGAAAATTATTTGTACGTGGGGGTTTATTCGAGGGGGCACTTATTTGAAGGTGGGTGCTTAATTGAGGATTTACGGTATTACATCAGTTCAACACACTGCTTAGTTTCCTGTCCTGCACTCTGCCAGCTAGTCGCAACTTGAAGAACAGCGAATAAAAAGATACTTAAAAATGGAACGAGGACTCGCGCAAAAATGCATGAGAATTTAATGATATTTTACGAGATTCTTGCAAATTTTTGCAATTTTCGTGATTCTACCTTGAGTTTTAAATGATTTTCGTGAATTTTTTGTAAGTTTCTGGGGACTGAGTTCTATGATTTATGATATTTTCTCAAAGTGTACGAAATTTCACCGACTGACATTCCATTGAAAAAGACAGCAAAGGCAAAACCTCAGGATAGGCAGTGTGGACAGGCTATTTTATCTACTTGCGGTGTCAAATTTGGCTGTCAACAAGTCTGGGAATGAAACATGAATAGATGTATTCATTCGCTACATATGATACTGTCACACCCATTGATGACATAGTCTACTGCTATTGTCCCCATTAAGGACCTGTATATATGATCCCTCCTTCAAGCGCGTAGCCAGCCCTATGTTTCAGGGTTGGAAAAGTTGCCCAAGAGGAATTACGTGGTGCAAATCTGAGACCTTATTTCATACCATATCTTATCACAATCATTAGATAATGTGAGTGGAAGAAAAGATTGAAGAGCTTTCTAGTGTGCCACAAAGACCAAGGTTGAGCTCAACAAAAATTTCAGGAGATCTCTCCTTAACGTAGCAATGAAACTTGGGAGAATATTCCCAGGGGTGGCAAGAAGCTGTCATCCTGCTGCCCAGAGGTGGCATTTGCCACCCCATACCACCCCATGGCTACGGGCCTGCCCTCTTTGCCAGGACAACTCGCTTAGCAGGGATATTTTTCTAGGGCCTGTATACGGGATCCCACCTAGATGAGACATCTTTCTGTTGGCGTTTAAGTAAGAAGTACTGCTGCAAATTGCTCATGAGCAATGTGCTCGTGTACAAATCGCTCATTGCCATCCATTTTGCTATGTAGATGGTGATCTTGAGTTATACACATTGGCAGTAACGTCAATTACGTCCTGGCAAGGCGGAATATCCCGCTTGTTCCTGTATACATGTAGGAAAGTGTCTCACCTGAAAATATCCCGGCAAGATGGGACGAGATAAAGCTCTCATGTAAATGTAGAGTTAAAATTGTATGTGCTTCTATAGGCAGCAAGGTTATCCCGGCAAGGCGAGATATCCCGGTTAGGTAGGAGCATGTATACAGTAGACACCCGCAAAGAACCAAGGTTTTCCTAAGCAGCCTGGATAGGTCCCTAATTAGTGGGTTGGTATTCTCAATTCCAACCTGTAAGGTCCTTAACACGTTCTTAGATACAGCACATGCTCTGCATGCCTTTACATTGCTTTCAGCACAAGAATTCTAGATGATTCTTGATGAAGTCAGAAATCTTGTTTAATAATCTTATCAAATGTTGTGCAATTTGAAAAGCACAGGCAGGTTATGAAAATTTCAATTCATGAAATTTTAAGTCAACAGCATCAAATCCATTATATAAGAACCATCTCAATTCCAGCCTCTTTGGGGGTTCATATTTAGGGGGTTCAAGTAATGAAATGTCAGCCTCAAGGTTCGTTTGAAAACAGGTTGTTTTATGCGGGTTTATACTTTATACATCCTAAGGGGGGGCCGTTGCAAGCGAAATCCAGCTAGCAAATAGTTTTCGTGACTGCCAACTTCACTACATTCAATTAGCATAGCCAGAAAAAGAACAACGAAATTAGTACTATGTCAATACATGTTTTATAAGAAAACCATTATTTTGTCCAAGCCTCAATTTTCTTATCTTTTCCAATAATTGAGCCTTGGATTTTCTCAAAAGTTTCTGAACTTTTACTGAAATAAACTGGCTAGAACAGGTTACACTTTCTTTGTTTATCGTTTATACTCGAATTTGAATGCCACCTTTAACATTTTGAATGTAATAATGACGTAATAACGAGTTTTGGCCAGCAGGAACACCTAATTTTGGAAACTGAGCCTCCTGAATTTCTTAAGACTTTATGATAAACCAATGATAAACCTTGAGGTTTTGGCCATTTGAGCCTTATTTTCTTATAAATTTTTTTTATGAAAAGGACGTCGTGTATTCTGGTACAAACGATTGTAAACGTGATATGTTGTAAAACAAATCAAAATGCTGAATTAGTGGTATACTCATTAAGTAACATTGCAGCTCATTCATGGGCGTAGGAACCAGGAGCTACAGAGGTACAGTGGGCACGTACCCCCCCCCCCCACTTTCGAAGAATTTGTGCTCCATTGCAGCTTAAAAAGTTGTGCTCTAAAGATCCGTACCCTCCAAAATTAATGCTTCCTAAGTCCCTGAACCCAGTAACGTGCTGAGACACCTTCTGTTGGGGGGGGGGCGTTTCCACCAATTGAAAAACTATTGTTACTATTAAAAAAGGTCACAGAAAATACTGTGGCCAACTCTCTTGTTGCAGCATGACTGACTTTTGACCAATTTTCTTGCAAATTTGAAAATAATGGGGGGGGGTGCAACGCCTCCCATCGGCACATCCCTGCCTGAACCCATTAGCTAAAATAATGTTTGTGTGAATACACACTTTGCATTTTATAAGAAGCCACTTTATAAGGAACCAACATGTAAAAGTTGGAAGCAGTCAAAGAATTTGAATGTTTATACAATTACCAAGAATTAAGAAGTAGGGAGCCAGGTTCGTGTATTTTGAGTTAAAAATCAAATAAACTATGTGCTACATTGGTACCTACGAAGTGTTTCCTTCTGTGATTCTTGGTTTTCTTTGAGTAATAGTGAAATGTGCTGGTAAATTATGAACTGATAAGGAACTTTTTGCACTGCAATCCGATCAAAAGAATTCCAGCAATAATGAACTTTTGGAACTAGGGTTCGAGCTTGGTTGTGTACTCAGAAGAAATAGCATCAAACATTATTTTTAAGGGGCTATCAACAAGTGTTGTTGTTGTAAACCAGTAGCGTAAAGATATAATGAACCTGAATTATCATTGAGCAAAAGCGCTCGTGAGAAATCGTTGTTGCTCACGATAACTCGTAGCTGCTCGTGATAACTCGTCTTTGCTCATGAATGGGCGTGAATGATCGCATTGGTTTATCATAAAGAACAATAAAGAGAAGAAGCTAACTTACTGGAAATCGATTTTCCTCAAAGAAGAAATTTCCGTAGATCGAATGGTATTTCTAACTAAAAACGAAAATGGATGTACACCCTTGATGGTACAAATATTCTTCAAAATCATAAAAGATAGAGAGTTCTCAATTATTGTCTAATACTAATTCGTGTCATTTGAAAACTCTCCAACAAACTTTTTGATTGGATTTATCATAAACTTGAAAATGAAGTTCAAGGTGTATGAGAGAAATAATTGTGGAGAAGAAAGGAGGATTTTGAAGTCCAGATCTACCACGATGTCTCTCAAAGGCGGTCTAATCCAGCCCAATCAACAACAGCTTTATCCACCACTAATGATTTTAAATGTCAATTTATGATATTTATGAAAATACCTATCATTCGCAGGAGACAGTAGGTTTGATAGGATTATAAAAACACGGCTTCAAAGTTCAAAAGCAAGATGGCTGACATGTTTCTAAAAATGCACTGCTCAGTAGAACCTTGCCTATTCCGAACAAAAATTCATATTCATATTCACAATCATAATAACAATCATCTTGGCTTGTTCCCACTTCGTCCCCGAAAAGGGCCTAAGACTGACCCTGGGGTCAGTTTTCGCCTGTAATTTGTTTAAAGGAGGTTATCGAGTTGGCTACACTCAATCCACTCTGTACCCTCAACAATTACTAGGCAGAGCTGTAGCGTGAGCCATTGAGTTTGCTTTTCACTGAAGGGGCCTGGTTGGACAGTTTGCCTAAGGTCATCAACATCTGCCCTAGTTCTGAATCTCTGCGATATAAACCACTATCAACTTAAGGGCAGCTGTCTCTCTGTGCCAGCTTGCCACCATGTGGAGGTCTCCAACCATGGGCTAGCAGTTACTATCCAGTATCATCATCATCATCATCATCATCATCATCATCATCATCATCATCATCATCATCATCATCATCATCATCATCATCATCATCATCATCATCATCATCATCATCATCATCATCATCATCATCATCATCACCGTAATTTTCACCATCAACATATCACCCATCACTAGCATTGTAAGAATAACTCATTCATATAAAACCTTATCAATGTACTCTAATGGAAAGATATGAAAGTAGGTGTGGCCTGTGTATCTCTATCTCAAATAATAATAAATAATAATAAAAGAAGGACTGTTCTTCCAGGCTTTCATTGTCGAGAAAGAAAACTTCATAGCTACTTCAGATTCCTTCAAGTGAAATGACTGTGTGCATACAAAAACACAAATTTTTCCCACAAACTTGACTTAAGAGACTGAAATCGTAGTAGCACAGGCAACAAAACATCAAAATTAAGTATGGGAGCCTCTATCAACGGAGCTGATTTCCTTTAATTTCTCAAGTAGACTCCTGGAATATCTGACATTGTAGGACTCTCATAATACTCCAAAAAGTGGCTAGCTCTCTTGTACTGTCTTCCTCTGCCTGGTTTTGATTTTGATTTTCACGTTCAGCTTAACGAGAGCAACAGTGCTTTTGAATCTTCCCATCTTTCGCGTCTAGTCATCCACCTTTAGCATGAATGACAACACCCCTAATTGGTGGCGTCATAGGGCACCCAAAAGTACCCCACGGAGTGTGAAGAGCAAAACCCACTAGTATCCCAAAGGCAACCCACAAATTTGAGGTCAGTCCTGAAATCATGAAGAAATTGGTAGACTTCATGATTGGATGGGAATATTACACCATCATTCCTTCGTCTTTCAAGTAGGTGTGGCTTGTGTATCTCTATCTCAAAATGAGATGGAATTGATGGGCAAGGACAAGATATCATACGGTACATAACAGGAAAGAAAGAATAAGACGGAAGTGAGCAAATAAATATATCATGAAATAAACTAATGACAATATGTCAAACATCATTTAAATAATGCTAAATTAGCGTGCAGAGGCCACCACATTTGATTTGAAAGCAACAACAAAACTCGTGAATTTGAGATTCTGGCTCATCTATGACAAGCTTCTGGGTCTTAGTTAAGTAAGCTTCAGATAATTGTAGAACCAGGTGACAGTTTAACAACCATAATCAGCATTGGTGGGGAATTTATATATTCTAATGAGCACGGCAGGTGGGAAATACAATTTGCTAACATATCTTGAAGGGCTAGCAATTTCAAGAAACCAAGCTTGTGGGAGACTTTACTCAAAATAAAGGGACCGATATATAAAGTGGTCAAGCACAGGGGTCAAAACAGAGCTAATTTTCTACTTTAGATTTTAAGACAAAATCGGCCATTATTGCTTCGCTAAAGCCTAAGGATTTCTCCTTGATAACATGAAACCATCATCCTATGCTTGTCGGCTTAACACTATGTCTGGCCATCGTAATCTTCAAGATATGATGTTAAAAAGAGTCACTCTATACCAGTGGTTGGGAACCTATGGCTCGTGAGCCACATGTGGCTCTTTTCAAGACTACCTCTGGCTCGCAGAAAAATCTTAACAGACTTTCCTCAAAGCATTGCAAACTAGCAAATACCTCCAAACTGGCCTTCGAAAGTCAACACTTGTCTCGTCTTCAGTTGTCATATACCCCGAATTGTTAAGTTTGTGTCGAATTGGAAGATTTTGTGGTCTCATGCGACACCAGTGCCCAATTGTATGGCTCTCATGGAAAACCATTTTTAAATGTAAGGCTTCCATGGCTCTCTCAGCCAGAAAGGTTCCCGATCCCTGCTATAGACCGTACTTGATGTGGACTAGCTTTTCCAACAAAATGACTACATCTGCTTCATGAATCATTAAATAAATCCTGAAAATTATTTAATAAGAAATGGCAACAAGTGCCTTTCCCAATGAAATTCCTCATGTGACCAACTACATATTATCTCGCTCAAAGGATCAGAGTTTTGATTTTCATTTCACTTTCATTTCTTCCTACTTTGTAAGTTACGCGTGGGTATGTATTAAATACAGTGCAAATTAAATTTAAGTTTATTACTCCTATATATTGGATAGATGAATATGATGATAACAGATATAATAACATGTGGTATCTTGCAACAAAATACCGTCTAAATGAGAAGTGCCAATGTAGTAATGGTAGAACGAAAAGGAAATATTTACTAATTGAATTTATACTTAAAGTTCGTCATGCACAGTTGTTCGTTTTCCGTGTTTCAAGAACTTAAATAACTCCTTCTCCGTTGCCGAGTCATGGAGTAAAGCAGTCAGGTACTTGTTCAGAGCAGGCTGGATCCGGTCAAGAATATGTTGTCGGGAGACCAGATTGTTCTTTGGAATACCAAGACCTCGAATGATCTTGAAGGAAGAAAAGCTGAAGTTTAGCAGGCTTCATGGCGCGTCATTTAGCCACAACGAATATCCGAATTTGAGTAAGGTACGAAGAACATATGGCTGTCCAAATAGCACAGAACAAGAAGAATATCTCAAAGCTGCACAATTACAGATCAAAGCATTTCTGCCATCGTTACTAGACGTATATCATCATCAAATAATCGACGAATATAGTAAATTATAGGTCTTATTTGCTAAATTCATTGCACAATGGCTGCGGTTATAAGTTAATAGAAATGTCTAGATTTTATATATTTCTTTATAAAGCATGATAGGGTATGGTTAAAAGATGCCAGTATGTATAAACTGGCAGCTGGTACTTTGAACGAACCACTCTATCAGCGCTTGAAATGCAAAATATATGCTCTACTAAACAGTAGGAAAAAGAATGAATCTGTGGTACAAGGAGGAGCAGCTAGTAAAAGAAATATTCCAACGAAATAGCAACTAGTAACTAAAGGGGGAAAATGAAAACATATTTTAACGAATTCTGTAGTTTCTAAATCGCTAAGCTGTATAAAGTATATTCAGGGCACGCACTATTTTTGTATCAATATTTTTTAGAATATTTATGAGAATCTAGGAGATTTCGCAGCTAACAGAGAAATTTGGTAAGCGTCGAGGTCATTATTGTATAGCAGAACAAGTCATTATGCTTATTCAAAAAATAACACATTCACGGTAGAATTTGAGAGAATTTATGATTTGACCATTTTTAATTATGATAAATTATCACAAAATAATTGAGTAAGCAATATAACTGCTGAAGAGAAATCCAGCTTATGAGAAAATTAGGAGAAATTTAGGAGAAAAGCAAAATATTCCTGAAATATTAGGGTTTTTAAGGATTCTTTAGGATAGCTTCCTTTTTCTAGGATACTTTAGGAAGCCTAGGAACCGTGATATCAATGTGTCACACAAAATTCTTACCTCCAGTCCCTTGGCTGTTGTTCCTCCCAGACCCTGGTAGCAAAAATAAAGGGGCCATAATGAAACATGGTAGCAAAATTTTTGAGGACAGAGAAAAATCAGGTCATTTAGTGGAATCACACTAGCTAGAAATGATCACAATTAAAGGTTGGAGACCACAAGACCAGCTTTAGAAGCAGCTAAAATAATTTTTAACAACGAAGTACCTCGAAGAACGAATAAAAGTCAAAGTTTGTACTCTGTTGGTAATCAAACGCTAACATGAAACTTAAGAGCTACTGAAAATATTAAGGGTTGATTTATACGTCACACTTGACTTGACTTGACTCGAATCAATTGCACTGTTGATTTCAGCAAGGGGGCCTGTCACAAGGGTTCAATGGGAATGAACGATCCTTGCCCTCAGCCAAAATGAAAAGTGAGGACAGACTGTGCCCTTTTGAATGGGGGTACTTTATTATCATAAAAAAGTTAATACATTACATAGTAGTAATATCAAACTTTTTGTGGTTGCATTAAATTCTATAAACTTACTATAGGATACAAAAGATATGATATCACTCTGGGGTACTTTGGTAAGAGATAAACAGTACAGATCGACTAATTTCAGGTTCCTAGCTCAACGATAATCCAAGATCGATGAGGAAAGCAAAACGTGCAGAACATATCTAAGAACAAAACACCGGAAAAAACTTGACACGTAACCGATAAGGGAATAACCTCAGCTAACTAAAAATTCTGAACTGCGCATGTGCGAGGCGTCAAATTGTCAGACTGGAATGATTTGTATTTGATTCGAGTCGAATTAAGTGCGACGTATAAAGACAACCCGAACTTATGTCGCACAATGCGAGTGGGCATCATGAATTTCACTCGCACTTAATATTAGAGTCGACTCAATTAAAATGATTTATACGTCGCATTTGTCATGAATCAAACAGACACTTAGTTTCTATCTGGGCTATGCAATTGATTCGAGTTGAGTTAAGTGCGACGTATAAATCAACCCTAATACACTTAAACATAAATGGAATCCTCTCACGACGTAAAACTCTTCTTTTTTATAAGAATACCTAACGTTTTTCCAAGCCTAAATATTATCAACTTATTCTGATTTTGAGCCTAGAATTATTTTCAAATTATTCTTAACTACCAAAGGTGCAACTTCATCCAAAACTGTAAGGGATGTACTCCAATCTTTGTTGATGCTTTACTACATAAGACGAAGCAAGAGTTTATGTCTTGTATCGATAATGCAAAGGTACATCTGATAGCAGTATTATAACTAGGATACAAAAAAATTCTTATGTCCTAATGAAGCATGAGCCTCGCATTGATCTTAAATTTCAGTAATTTTGAGCCTCAATATTTTTAGAAACTTCATTACATAGCTTGTAAAAACAGAAAATGTCAGGATCTGACAAGGACACTACAGTGTAAGTACAATAACGAAAAATTCATAAACCTTTCTATAAGTAAGCTAAAGGGTGTTTTCTTCACATTCTGCTGACTTATTACTATGCTTAAAGAACTTTCTATAGTAGACCGACATCTGACCTTTTTTCAAAGAAAGATATCCACCATCACCATCAGGTCCACTTACTATACTTTTTGCCGACGAGGACAAGATTGGATAAACCCAGAGTTACTAGCAATCTAGCTTTTTGCTATAATTTTTTTCCTGCTTTTAAAAGAATAAGTAGTCATTTGCAAGCATAAGCGTAGGAGGCGGGGGAGGGCAGGGGGTTTCAGCTCCCCAAGTTGGGCAGAAATCCGTTTCACTCGGGCAAATTTTCTGAAAGAACAACAGGAACTTCGGGAAACTTTTCTGCCTGCTCTACAGCTCTATTTGATATCTCGGGCAGAAAATTTACAGCCCCCTAAATTTGAAGTCCTCCTACAACCATGTTTGTAAGCTAACTTAACATAGTGAGGCCTACATTTGTATGTAGAAATGAGGATATAACATGGAGATTCAAAAAAAAGAAAGGAGTGGATAGTCACCAAACACATAACAGGAAAGGACATCGAATTCGTGAGGCTAGGTAGGAACTTTCGTAATGCATAAGAGATGGCAGGAATGGCAGGAATGAATCCCTTTTCTTTACTGTAAAGGCAAAGATTGTCCTGTATACTTTTGTACGTAGGGGAGTACCTGTGGAAGAGGACACTTATCCTGAGCCATTGGCATATGAGGTAGGGTGGCCAGTTCCTTTCCTCACCGCCTTTATCTCCCCAGTGTTGCCACCAGGTACCCATTCGCTGCTGGATGAGCAGTGAACATTCAGTCAAGACCTCGAGTCGGGCTCGAACAGTAGACGTTCCGCACAGGAAATACGCGCTCTAACCGCCTCGGCCTTTCATCTTGTATAAAACTTAAATCATGTTCGCTTGAAGAAAAGAAGCCTTATAGAGAAGTGTTATGATAAGAGCAATAATACAGCAAAGATCAGCTACGGATTGCGGTCGTATTAATCACATTAAAGATGATGGACCTCATTAAATGTTATGGTAATTTGCTACATTCTCAACAAAGCCTCGTAGATTTGAACTCATTCATACGGGATAGAGCAAAATCACAGGACAATACTACAGAAATTATTGCGGCTTAAAACACTAACCTTGGTGTAAAGCTCTAAAAACCTTGTTGTGTCGAATGTACCGTCTTCATACAAAGATTCCATTATAATCTCCCTAAAACGAGAAGGGCCCATACGTCAAGATGTAGGATGGTGCAACTTTCAAACTTGGTCTTTGAAACTACTATGAATAACAGAAGCAACTTTTGCAGACTATCTTCGAGCAGGCTGGTAGATGATGAAGGCGGGGGGGGGAGGGGGGCTCGTGCCCCCCAAAATTCGCTAAGTTATATACAGAGGTGCTCTAGACGATCTGAATATTATTTGCAGCATTTCCTCCCATTCCTAAAGTCTAATGTATATATCAAAACAGCATTCCTACAAAATTCTATATCAAGTCGAAGTCGGCTGGGCTGGTCTAACGTACATAACAATCTTGGATGTATGCAAGCATTAACATATTTGTTACATATATTGCATTTGCACATAAAGGAAATCTAGTTAGTAATAGACAGAGGAAACTCCAAAGGATAAACAAAAAACACATAACATCAAATTATAAAAGAAATCCAATTGGGGTTTAGAAGGGGGAAACCCTTAGTCATTAGTCAGGCAAAAAAGAGTCCAGTTAGTCACTAGTCAAGGTTTCTGTCTTTAGTTGGTCAAAATTTCTTTTGGCACAAATTTCCTGGTACTACCTCCACATATCACAAAAAGATGCTTGCTAGCTTCATTCGGCTGTGACAGAATATTCAGAAAGTGTTACTTTGTATCATACCAGCAACAGACTATTCTACTAAGGGCACTCGGAAGCAAAAGCAAGGAACATTGCCATCAGTTTCTGTTAAAACCATTCAGAATTGGCAGGAAATGGATGTACGATTTTTCTCTTTTTCCTTGAAGGAGGCTGGGGAAAAATCCTGTTCACCGTCAAAGGCGTAGCCAGAGCCGCATCTTTGGGGAGAGGCAAAACAGGGTGGCATTAGGCTGGGATCAATGTGGGTACACTAGGGAGTAGCGCTAGGGGCAGAGCTATAAATCCAGTCAGGGAGGGCTAGCAACGGAGTTCTAGAGCCAAATAAGGCAGAAATGGGTATCTCATGGCCAGTTTGAAGATATGGTCTTATTACTTGTAAGCTTTCAGAAACTACATAGTGTTCTTACAGAAAGTTTTAAGAAAAGAAATCACACACAAGGGCATAAATGAAAAAGAACTCTGTAAATTATTGAACAAATTGACCTTCTTAACAAACTTTCTTTAGGAACTTGATATAATTTCCCATAGTCACAAGTTAACTGAAAGAACATGGTTAGTCATTAGTCTTCAATTTTGCAACAAATTAGTCATCAGTCAATAGGTTCAACAGCTTGGTAGTCGGCTATTCATAACCTCTTCTACACCCCCTCCGAATTCTATCTGCAAGCGGAGAAAAAGATACATGAGATAGTCATGGTATGGACAAACAAATGATTTATATACACGTTTTTTTATAAGAAACCTAGCTCACGGCCTAGTACTAAAAGTCTCTTAATTTATGGTCACATTTTAGTTCTAAAAGTTTTTTAAAAGTTTCTTAATTTAGCGAACTGAATTGCTGTGAAAGCGTATGCAGTAGGTGAATGTAGCAAACTATTTGTCTTATAACAAACAAAATACGTCAGTACGAGTTAAATTCTAGATAGATAGATAGATAGATAGATAGATAGATAGATAGATAGATAGATAGATAGATAGATAGATAGATAGATAGATA
>WIPJ01001930.1:297187-309108 GCA_018155075.1 Cassiopea andromeda
TATATATCCAACTTAAAACATAATACCATGTCTTAAAAATATATAACAGTATCAATGCTGAATAAGCACCCCCTCTAGCAGGAGGGAGATTTCATATGAAAGGATTCTGCATGTGTAAGTGTGGTTAATTGAATCTAACACAAAAAATAAGCATACCACTGTAGCCATATAACTATGCTAGTCATTAGCGATATCATTCAAAGAGTGGTCAAAATACAACATTGGAATCTTCAAAGGTGAAATCAAAATGAAAATGTTGAAAAAAGTAGTGGGTGGCAATGAGTTCCATAGTGGAGTGTTGAATGGTTAAACATTTATGTTCTTGTTACCTGTATTGAACAATTTTTAATGAGTGTGCCAGCCAAATAATCACCCCTACTCGAATAACTGCCTGGCATCAAAGGCCAGAATCTGAATAAGGACCCTAGATGGTTATTGGGTCATTTATGGTATCTAAAAAACTATACTTATCTGCAATATTATCCTGTAGAACTGAATTAATGGAACACAGATATATATAACTGAAGCAGCATAAAATGATGCAAAAATTGATGTTTTACCTCAAAGAAGGCACATTTTTCACAATAATATTTGAACTTTCTGGATACTTTGGTACCTGTGGTAGATGAAAGGTTTTGATTCATGAGAATGATTCTGTGATTATGAGAAAGAATCAGTAGGCTTTGATTACTTATTACTCATAAAATTGACAGATCTTTATTTTAAAATATTCAAGATTCACTTTTGTTACTTTACATGTCTAAGCTCTTCTGCTACCATAAACATAGGAGATGGGGTGACTGGGGGCTGCAGCCCCCCTCAGTTTGGGGGCAGAAATCTGTTTCATTTGGGCAACATTTCTGAAAGAACAATAAAAAATTTGGGCAACTTTTCTCACTGTTCTCTTAATCTCTTTGATCTATCAGGCAGAAAGTTTGCAGCCCCCTAAATTTGAAGTCCTAGTCCAATACCTGCTACTATTAGTATAGTCTCCAAAAGGTTGGGTCAGGCATCTGTAGCTAAAAAATATATCAAATACAACCGGTAATCAGCTATGGAAATGGAAACTGGTATTGGAAGAGTTGTTAAAGTTGAAGATTCTCTCAACTTAAACCAAAATTATACAAACCAGAATCATTTCACAACATAGAAACTCAAATCAGAGGCCAGAGCTCATCAAATCAGCAGTCAAAAGTTCTTAGATTTGGGTCCCACTATCAAGGCAGTCATACTCATGACTTGAAAAATTTAGGTCATTGTGGTAACATTACTAAATCTTTGATATTTGCAATTCTGTCCTTAACAAACTACAATCACTATGCTTGCTCTTTAGGCATGAGGGTAGGGGACCTTACATGGTTGCCACAACATCATAAATCAATGCACAGTAGGTTGTTTTGCCCACTCCTTAACAGAGGATAATAACTAAAAAAGCACTGATTTGACACCTGATAGAGCACTTGAAACTAACATGATGACATGACAGAAAAGTTTCTCTTACATTTTCTACATCTGTCTCATCACTGACTTTATCATATGACAGCAAGGGATCTATACAACAAAAAAGAAGCCAAGTCAAATAAATTCTTTAATCTTCTAAGAAGCAATGCTGTTGTAGATAAGAAAGCCTGCCTTGAAATACATATTCAGCACAATACAAAAATTGTATTGGATACAAGTTTTCATCAAACACACATATAAGCACAGTAGATGGTTTGCAGCAAAATTTATATACTTATGATGCTTGATAACTATACAACTGCTACATAAAAACTATCCAAAACTCATAATTTACACTTCAAAAACTACAGTGAAGGAAGATGCACAGCGCTTTTAGATAACAAGCTTGGGCCTAAACAGCTAAATTTTCAAAACTTCTGTAAATAATAGTCATTAGGAAGTCTTATTTGCAAATGAGGTTAGCAACTTCAAGCTTGAATTCCTTGAACATGGTGTTCAAGTTATTGACTAGCTAGTTATGTGAAGAACAGATAATTTGACCCTAAATTGCTCACAAACTCCACAAGCTACTGCCTTGCAACAAAGAACTGAAGTGCGGCGGATATTTACCACTTCCATTAAAAGCTGCAAGAATGCAAAATCCAAATCGAACCTGACTTTTCTACAGAATCTAGGGCTAAAGCTCTAACCAAAAGCATTCTTGTATTATGATACTCTGAATCGTAATAAACTCAAAAAGTAGGACCAGTGATTCTGTAAACAAGAGAAATAAAACACATAATAGAAGCTCCCTGGCAAAAAAAACAGCTAAAATGTATACCAGTGAGCTCCTTCAGTGTCTCTTTATCTAGATTGTTGAATGAAGTGTCAAGTCGAAGTGGTTGGTAACATTTCTGGCACACAAAACTAACGTGCGTTGTTCCTTTTCTACCTGTACCACCGACACTTCCCTGCGCCATTCTCCCTGCAGAGCATTAGCAACAACAGCAACGAATTATGTAACAGGGCGACAATAATGGTGTGTTGAGTTTACAGGTGAAGTTGGAGGAATAAATTGCCTCTAATAAACGGCCCCCACCTATTAATTTCAGGAGAGTTTTCCCTCCCCCAGTTGCTTATCAACATCCCCCTCTATTAAACTTTACATATCGCTCATGATTAGAACACGTAGAAAATCAATTACCGTTTTAATAAAGCAATTATCAGCACGAACCACCTATTAGCACTCCATTTCGATTGAAAACATGTCGACATGCATACCCCCCTTCTATTAGCACCCTCTTTTCATTGAAATCAGCCATCACGAACACCTCCTTCTATCACCTCCCCCTTCCATTAGACAAGCTAGAGTAATTTAGAGTAGTCTTGCCCACTAATGGTGGTCTAGAATGTCTAGTATTAATCTTGGAACGAAAAAATTAGCGGGGAGACATGGGACACTGCAAAAAGTTTCTTATTCGCAAGAGTTCTTTGGGTGGCGATGCGTAGCAAGAAAAATGTAATCAAATGAAGAAGATGAAGAGCAGTGCTAAATTTTAAGTAAAATAATTTGTTTGGCTAAAGCATAATAGCTAGGTGTGGCATCATTTCTATGCAAATTGGAGGACATGGTTTGGAGAAATAGTGGTGTAGGAAAATCATGTTAAATTAGGCATTAGGAAATATATTTTGGCATTCGACTAGACAGCGATCTAACGCAAAACAAAAGGAATGGCTTAACCCAGGGTTGACATAAAATGCCGTTCAACGAACACGACAATGTCCATCAGAAACCTATTGCCTGTGAAGTATTTTTATATTATTTGATTCTAACCTTCATGTCAGTTTCTTAGAGTTAGAGAATATCTCAGATGCTTTATGTCTCCTAATAGCTTGGTTCAAACTGCCCCTATGAGCCTAAGGTTTCCAGAATAAAATATTGCCTCATAACCTTCATGTCAGTTTCTTAGAGTCAGAGAATATCTCAGATACTTTATGTTTCCTAATAGCTTTGTTTAAACTGCCTCTATGAGCCTAAGGTTTTCAGAATAAAATCTTGCCTCATAACAATAGTGAATAGCATAAATTAAATGTATTAGGGACATAAAAAGAATATCTAAGGAGGAGGGTGCTACTTTCCACTTCTATATTCTCTGTCTGCAAACAGTATGAGCATCAGGATTGAAAACGGAGCAAAAACAAGATTGAATTAATAAAGTGGATCTGAAGAAAACTATATTATTTTATAAAGGGAATAAAATGCTTTATAACAAAGCTAATTTCAAATTGAATAACAACGGTAAAAATTAGACTCTCCCAATACTATTCGTAATACTCTAAAGAGCGAGGTCAAAAGATAGAAAGAGAACAAAATGGAGGAAAAGAACAAAAGATGTCCCATTGTAAAACAATTCTAGTTGATTGCTGAAATCATAGAGGATAAACTTGCAAAAAAATACCAATTGGACATTTGGGAAACTATCTATCTTAAACACATTAACAATCGCGCGCTAAATTGTCGAGCGAATTACACTTCGCGAGCAATCTTCATGAAAATCACATTTCCTGCGCACGACATTTATCTATTACTGTGTATGAGCATATCGAATATCAATAGCTCGAACAGGGGACAAAAGAAACAATTACTAACTTCTGGTGTTATGTCATCTGCAATCAAATTACTCTCGAACTGAAGAGAGGGACGGTGTACCAAAAGAGGTAGGGTTTCTTATTTCTCAGCGCATGCGTATATATCATGCGTATATATCAGTATATAAATTAATGGTTGTGGAATTGCTACCATGGTAGAAGGCAGTCAAATGATAGGCAGAATATAAGCTTTCATGCCAAAGCAGAGCTAATGAGAATGCCTTAAACTTTATTAAAATGGCATTGAATTCGAAATGTGATGACATTGTTGACAAAAACCAAACTTTCTGGGTTCTAGGCTACTTTAAGATTTATCTCGTTTGTGAAAAAGCACTTTCAAATACTCCCAGGTGCATGCAAACTGAGATCTCGTGCATCAATAGCCAAGGAAAGTATCTGATCAGAAATGCTCGGTGCTTGACAAAAAGCAGAGCTCTTTGAGCTTACTCTCAAGAACCGAACTGGGTCGACAATTGGTTGAGCACTTTTGATAACGTAACAGCCATTGGGAAAGCTCTATATTTAACCCAGATAAATTACATCAAATTTGACTCAAAACTGGAATTTGCATAAAAATCATGTGAAACAGATAAAATACATTCGATAAATAGGAATTTCAATATAACATTATGCACGGCAAAATTTAGGCCTCCCAAAAGAACAGGGTCGTCGTGGCCCGAGGGGCAGGGGGGCCATGGCCAATATAATTTTTTCGAAATCGTCGGATTTCGGAAAGTTTTACTGCTTCGTCGGAAAATTTTCGTACTTTTGCTATTTGTAAAGACAAAGGTTTCGAATTATGTTGGAAAGTCATTGAACTTGGTCCCCCTACTCTACAGGAGCCACGACCCCCCTTGCTAAAGAATATGCTTCTATTTCTCTTTATATTTATCGATTTCCCCTGCGATATTCGCCCACGCAGGCGTTGTATGCGAGGTTTCTATGTGCATCTTCCACTTCTGTTTCGCATTACCTTCATCACAGTTAGCCATGAGCAGGCTGTAAGCATTTCCTTTTGTTTTTGCCTCCAAGCAAAGTCCGGTACCATGATGAAATACATGACCATCCTGCAGTAAAGAAGCACAATCTTCATGTTTAAAAAAATACTATAATTGTTGTTACTTCAATCACTACTGCGCAGAAATTCTATAAAGAAAAATTTAGAACTGCACATAAAATTGAAGAATTAATTTCTGGTTGCAGATGGGATTGAAGTCCCTGCTTTTAGCGAAAAGGGGTAGGTAAATGGTACTACCTCTAACAATTCCATTTCTGGTTGTGTTTTACCTATCATTTAATACCTAAATCTACCCTTTTTATTACTATTTACTTTCCTACACCCTTTGGCTACAAAATAACAAACCTCTGAATTGCAAAGCTTTTTGCTAGAACTGCGCAAGTCCTTTTAAAACTGCACATTTTTTGTGGAACTGCACGTTTAAAAAAACCTGCTATTGGGCTTCTTATCTACTTTGGCAACTGATTGTAAACTGCATGACAAAGAAAGATCCATAAATTTAACTAGAAAATACTTTTAAAACTGTAAAAAAAAGTTTTACAGTGAAAATTTACTACTCTCAAGCATTCATAATTGTTATCAAGCTTCAAAATACTAAGCTTGTAAAACAACCTACAGTACGTTTGTAATCACAGGCTAATACAAGAAGGGCTTTAAAAGCTAAAAAATCAAAAAACGATGAAAATCCTGGTATATAAAATAATAAGGCTAAATAAAATGAAGCGAACATATAACACATAACATATAAATCAAGTCAAAGTCAAAGTCCTTCCCGCGCCAATGGCGCATAGGGCGGCGCCTATCTCGGTTTCAGTAGCCCTAGGCCACGCGTCTGCGAATGCAGTGAAGGCTACAGCGGGGGGCTGGTACACTGGAAGTTCAGCATGTTTAACTTCCCCACTCCTTTCTCATTTATCGAGCGCCAGACAAGAAGGCAGTGAGCAACATTTTAAAAGTCTTTGGTATGACCCGGCCAGGGCTCGAACCCACGACCTTCCGATTGTGAGCTAGACGCTCTAACCACTGGGCCATCACACCGGTATATAACATATGAATAAGAAATAGAATATATAAGACAGATAACAAGGGTTTTTACATGTTGATCGGGCTAGGAAATCGATCTATCTTGCAAAATTTGCAACTGCAAGTATGGGTTGTTGAGGGGCTTCTAATATATTTGCTAGGCAGAGGGTGCTCGCTACTGGGCATCCAACTCCATGTAAGGAGAGGATATACCGATAGATTACTATACGGATACAGTCATAAACAAAGATAATAGCTTAAGTGTTCAACTGATGCTAAGAAGATATACATGAAAATATATCAGATGCCCCACGCTGTCCTTCTTATAATTGTAGATGCAAACAAGGAAATTGTGAGCATGAACACTGGATGAAAGATCTAAAAACTAGACTATGTATGTCACTGTGCTCAAAATAACAAATCAAAATGACCCAATAATGTTAGGAAATCCAAAATGATGTTAATGCTTACAACACTAACCATTGTCTCTAGTGTCTGGGTATCGGGCTAAGATCTCCTACCCCCAAAGAGTAGTTGCTATCCCCAAGCTCATTTATTTCAAGGAAAAACATAGGGCAGGTATAAAAGCTACCATTTCTACTCTAATACCCAGGGCAAGCAACTCGCTAAATAGAAAATATTGCCAAATCCTAAGAAAATCGTAAGAAAATCACGAGGCCCAATTTCCAATATTAAGTGTTTTTATAGGCTAAAAATCGGTCTTTCGTCGTTATTGCATTCAAAATGTTAAAGATGGAATTCAAATTCAAGTATACAATATTAATATCGACATTGTAATCCATGTCAACCAGTTTACTTCAGTAAAAGTTAAGAAACAGTTAAGAAAATTTAAGAAAATCTCAGGCTCAATCTCGGGAAAAGTTAAGAAAATTGAGGCTCAGGCAAAATAATGGTTTTCTTATTAAAAATAAAGCGTGTACTCCTACTGCTGTAAATGAAAATGATCGTATCAGGTTCTCTGTCTATTGAAGAAAAAGTTACTAATTACTCTGAAAAGTACAGAAAAACTTCAAAGACACAATATAATAATAACGCACCTGTCTTAGCTCCCATTTTTGATTCCCACCCATCTCGTGGCATTTCTCCATGTAAACATTGTTTAGGTCTGCATATCTAGCATCCAAGCAATCTTCTTCGTTTTGACGAAACTCGTACATCGCCGTCCAGTGAAAGAACTAGCAAAGGAGGGCTAATGTGCTAATAGGGAGGTTTAGATCCAGTACGAGTATGAGTAACCAAAATATTTACCTTATGCATATACAATCCTAGCAGCTAATTGCTATAATTTTGAAATGTTTTGGTCTTCATACTATCTAATGAGCATTAGCCCTCCAGCTATTAACAGCCTCCCAAATTATGCATTTTAAAGCAAAAATACTAACCCCCCTGCTTATTGTGCTCTCCTTCTATTCGGTGCCAAACTACTTAATAGGGAGGTTTAGATCCAGTACGAGTAGGAGTTGCCTTCGAACATCTGCTTTTTATCGAGGCAATTCCTTATGAATTGAACACTTACTTTTGCCAATAATATCAATTCCAAACTCGTTCTGTTCAGTACGAGATTTGCTGAGAAACTCGTATTGAACGGCTGCTTCGAGTACGAGTTGTGACGGTGATTCCCTCTCAATATGCGTAGATCGGTTGCGCAATTGAAAACTCGTACTCGTACTCGTACTGCAGCTAAACCTCCCTAATATCTACAGCGTGGTTTAGGCAATTTAATGGATGCATATGCCAGTTACGAGCTGAGGAAAATGATGGTATGATAATGGAAGATAATAAGGTACAAACAGTCCAAGCCCGGAAGAAAGAGGTGCAAGAGCGTCAATTCATACATGCGCCCTTGTCTGCAATAGCGACTTCTTTAATTATTTGTAACGCCAAGTGCGATCCAAGATGTCCGTAGTTTCTTGTTGCTGAAGCATGTCAAATGTCTCATGTAGGATAAAACTGGATAAATCAGCGTTATGAAAGCAAAAGGTGACAGTCACTAGCGTTGCAGTTGTGACAACGAAGTTCCTATTTGGCATGCCCGATTGCACAGTTAATAGTGATGTTGGTAGGGACCATTTGTCGCTCGTACTGGGGATTTTGTACGTGTGGACACGTGCACGTACGATCACACGTACCTCCAGGCATGGACTATACAAACATGTATTGACGAAAAAAGGACAAGTGAGGAGGAAGGAGGAAGGGGGAAATAAGAAGAATAAGAATGGGGGTAAGGGATTTTCATTTCATTTCACTTTATTTAAACGCAAAGTCCCTTTCAGTTATTACTTATAAATACAAAGAAAAGTAAACGAGAATTTTTTAACTAAACTAAAAGTAATATTGGTAGATATTGCTGGTCTTCCCAGGGATCGTGCGCATTGGGAAAGGATGCTAACTGTGGAGGAATTCCTTTAATTTCTATTTGAGCGAAGTAATCGTGGAACTCATTCTTGTATGAAATGGGATTTCGTTCCATGTCTATGCATCACAATAGAAAAGAATTCTTTTTGGAGAATTCTAGATTTTGTCATGGAATGTCTAGGTGCAAGCAATTTCTTGTTAAATAGTTATATATTTGGCATCTAGTAACAAGTCTTCCTTTCAAGATGTCGGTGCAGAGACCGCTTATAGAAGGCTCAAGGTGAAATGACGGGTGGTGTCGCAATCGACTTTCCGTCTCAAATTTGGTAAAATTTGACAGTAAAATTGGGACGATAGATAAAAAAGGAACAATAGAGAGGCAGCACAAGATATGAGAGAGTTAAGGGTGGGGCAAAAGAAGAACAATAGAGGCAATAGAGGGGCTAGTTGCAGGGGTGGATTCTGCGATAAGATAAAAAACACCACAAAATATGAAAATAAAATACTAGGGAGGCTTATGATTAATTGTTTTATTATGATGCTGACGTACCTGATTTCCACCCTGCTCATGGCATGGGTAAAGGCCGATTGTTGCACCATCACGGTGTCCAAGTGAGTCAATACAGCTCGATGTTGCTAAGCTACGAATCTGTAGATAAACAATAGGCAAATAGAGAAGAGTTAATTTTCAGTGGTTGAGTACTATTGAGTTCTACTCCTAATTGCTGGGCACATTTCACTGAGTGTCAACCAATGTAAATCTACCAAAAGAACTGTATACAGCAATACCCTACCTTTCCTGTCTGGCATCTTGTGCAGGTTGTTAATTACAATAAAACTCAACATGCTACTTCGAAGGAATATCGCAGTAGCATGTTGAATATTTCTTTCTATAGGTGCACCACAATTACATACAGAATTACAGCTTACAAAACTATTTCAATAACTATGCGTCTTGTAAGAAACAAACTTTCTGCCAGCAGCCTGGATGTTTCTTAATATTTCGTCAAATCCAGCCTTCAATGTTTCTTACATTTAAAGACTTCCAACAACAACCCAGATTAGGCAACTGTAATGCAAAAAAGGATGCTCAGGTGTTGTGAGGAATGTAATGGTTGTTCATTCTATTTTATTTCTAGTTTGATATGAATTTTTACTAGTAAAAACAGCTGTTGAAAGTTATTATTTAAAACAGCCTGCCTATGTTTCTTAATTATTGCCCAATTTTAGCCTCATCTTTCTTATAGACATGTTTGTTATAAAAACGTGCATACAAACACTACTAGGACGATGCCATGAGGAGCAAACAACAATGACTACCCCATGGCCAACACATATGTAAAGACACACACCAACTTACCTACTCAGCACTACTGTAGATACCTTTCAAGAAATAGCTGATACCTATTTTGTAACTGAGTTCCAAAAATTCTTGCCAAAACGACGTATGTCATTTCTTGACAAAACAATTACCATAACTTACCTAGGCATTCATTACCATAACTTGTACTGCAGTAAACTATCTGCTAAAAGCTAACTCAAACCGGGGAATCTGAATCAAAGCAAGTCAAATTCTACCTATGCTAACTAGGCAATCTCCAAATACTGCCAGGAAAGCTACATACCTCACCATACCCCCTGTCTGGCTCATATTTTGTCCTCACTGTATCCTGGATTACATTTGCCAAGTACCAAGCAAATGGTTTACAATTCAGAGTCTTGCGAATTTTCTTGCGTTCGCTAATACCCCCTGCGTCCACTTCTCGTATTTCTGGCCTTCTTTGATAAAGAAATTCTTTGAAATCATCCATCCAAACTTCAGCCACTCGCTTGAAGTTAATCAAAACTGCATTTGGCTTGTCGTACGTATAAGGAACATTTCTACGGTACACATGGCCAACACGCGAACAAGGAACATTTTCCATTTGGCCGCCGCACATCCAAAGCTGCAATAGTAATTTAGTAAGAAAGGTGTTTATTTCAAACAGGATGAATGAAGGCGTTTATTACAAACACGATGAATGAAGCACAATAAATCCATTCAAATGAGAAACAGGAATTTTAGCAATCAGGCACTTAAAGTCAATGCTAAATTGTTGCAAGGTGAGGTATGACAGAAATATAACAGTTTTATACGGGAGGAAACAAAAAGGTCTTTCAGCTGTGCTATAGAGAGAGAGAGAGAGAGCAAAATCACCTTGAATGACAACTCGTACTGTTCCCCACCCCAAACGTACATTCCAGGATCATATTTCCCCAACTCTTCGAAAAATTTCCGACTAATTGCGAAGAGGCCTCCTGCCATAACAGGTGATCTGAAAAATAGAAAAAGGGTTGTGGATATGAAAAGATGTGAAAATGAGAGTAAAAATACCATGCAATGCTGGTAAGTAGGGAATGAAATGCTAACTGATTGAATTGAGTCCCCACTGAGTTCTCAACTGCGAATCGACAGCCAGCAAAGCAGTAGCTATGAAACGTAATGGGCACAAGAATTAAATGTCGCATGGATGAAGTTAGGATTTACCTAACAAAAAAGGTGATTAAAATATTAAAGACAATCGCAACGAAGATAAAAAGCCAGGAAAAAATAAATGCTACAGAATATGAGTATTAGAAACCGTTAAGTTGAAAGGGCAATACAAAAGTAAAACGTGAATGGAGAAAACTATCAAGCGAATAACATATTGCTAGATACTACTAACCAATACGATGTGGCTCTCCATGGATAGGTCACCACAAAGATCTGTGGCAGGCTTATGGTCCATAGCACAGTATAAGTGTAGTCAAGCGCACCGGCAAGGGAAACAACAATTGCAGGGAAGGATAAGAACAATTGCAGGGAAGGATAAGAACAATTGCAGTGAAGGATAAGAACAATTGCTTGGAAGGATAAGAACAATTGCTGGGAAGAATAGGAGACATGAGACTACAGAATAAAGCAATTTGACCAAGAGAAAATGCAGCAAACCGAGAGAAATAAACACCTACTTAACAGGTTCTGTTTCATCTTTCCTTCTTTTTCTTTGTTCTTCAGTGATACCCCTCTCTTTATAATCAAATCTCCAGTTAAATGTACCCCTAATTAGAGGATCTACACCTCTATATGAAAACGTTAGATGATCGATGACTTCGATTGTTGGACAAACAACATTTCTGTAGTTCTCCTGAATTCTGGCGAGCAGAGGGGGTAACCAACCTACGTTAGCTTCACAATGTGAATCAAGGAAAATTACGACATCGCCAGTTGAATGGTCAGCTCCAAATGCACGGGCTCTTATCAGGCCTTCTCTTTGCTTGGTTCGCACAAGTTTTACTTTATCCAACGTTGCTACGTAGTCCTCAAGCTTCTTCTTTAGGTGAACTGCAATGCAAAATCACACACACTTACATATATATATATATATATATATAT
>WIPJ01001930.1:311474-328530 GCA_018155075.1 Cassiopea andromeda
TGTATGTATGTATGTATGTATGTATGTATGTATGTATGTATGTATGTATGTATGTATGTATGTATGTATGTATGTATGTATGTATGTATGTATGTATGTATGTATGTATGTATATTTACATACGAATGTATGTATAAATTATTTCTAAAGGTTGACATAGACAGGACTAAAATATGACAGAAGCCCTTCATATGAATCTGTAAACACAATACATATCAAAGAATAAGTTTAGATATAATACTTCGGTTATACATAACGAAAAATGGATCTCCCCATGAATGTCAACAGCAAATAAATGCAGAAGGCTAAATCTAATTCAATAATGAAATCTCAAGCATAAACAACAAATATAGCAGCGATGGAAGAGCAAAAAATTTATCAACCTCCATTTTGAAAACTTTGAGAAGGGCCTTAAAGCAGTGGCATAACAAAAACACCTGTGACCCTTGGGAGTTCAGTAAGATTGGGGCAGCATCTTACGTCCACATCAAATGATAGAAAAAACTTTTTTCTTGAAAATCTGAGGGGCTCCCCTCATGCCTCAAAAGGTTGGGGATCCTTAGGAGTAAACTTTACCCCAACCCATGCCAGTTACACCACTGCCTAAAATCACATCAAGTAAGGTGACAGTATCATTATTTGGGAAATGCATAAACAATGATCTTTATCTGATCAATAATGATCTTTATCTGATCCGCAAAAATACTCTTTGGTATGGTCTGGGCTCAATTCGGTACCTGGGGACCAAGCTATAGAATGAACTTCCAAAGGAAATTAGAACTTCATCTTCAAGGTTTATATTTAAAAAAAATTACAAAAATACCTACTAGAAATCATGTGAAACTCTTTGCGAGCAAACATTTAAAGAATACAATGCTAACCTTTGTTAAGCTTATACAGATACAATTTAGAAAAACAGGCAAGGGGGGCTCTCTTCTTGTTAGTTAACCTACTTAGAGAGTTCCTCCTTAGAATACAGCTATCCTACATTAGACCTTTTATTAATTATATCTCTTATTTTTGCCTCTTCCTATAATATTGAACTGCAGTATTGTAATTAAGTAAAGTTTGTTTGTTCTTGTTATGTAATGATGTTGAATTAGTTAGTTAGTAGTAGTTAAATTTGAAATTGAATTGAATGCAGTAGCTCAAAAGAAATCAAAGAATTATCATAAACTGCCAACTCATTACATCTACAAAAAATGCAAAAATTAGCTAATGAAACACTTTTGTGGCATGGGTGACACTGCTGAGGGTGCTTGTGAGGCTGGATTCCCCCTATGGCGCCTCATAACACCCAATGCTTCAAGGTTTGGGAGGCCTCATAAAATAAACCAGCAGTAATTTTCCAAAGTTAATTTTTAGTACCAAGAAATTTTCTGTTCACTTTGCTCACAGGGGGCCCTCATCTTTCTCTTTTGCCCCAAGGCCTCTGAATTCTCTTGGTGGACCTATCAGTACTTGAATTTTTGAATATTTCTATGCACCATTGGCACTTTTATAACATACAATTCCATATTTCAGGCAAATCTGAAAGGCAAGGTGATAAAATTTTTCCAATTTGCTCACTTTTGGTACTTTGGTGGCATTTGACCCCCCAACATTTCTTCCTTGGTGCCAGCTATATTGAGTAGTACCTGAATATCTATATTTTGTGCTGCCATTTAACTGCAATGAATTTCAAAAATCAGTTCTACTCTTTTACTATAATTTACTTTGCTGTTACATCAATGGAATTGGGTTTATGCATGCAGATTAGATACCAACCCTTATTGCTGTTATCATCACACAGAACAATTTCATGGAGAAGTTCTGCTGGTGATCTGTCAAGCACAGAATGAACTGTTCTGAAAAGTGTTGACCATCCTTCATTATGAAATATGATAATTACACTAGCTTTTGGCATTGTCAATGGATACTTCTTTTGTTTGCATCTAAAAATGTATATTTAAAAGTAATCACACAGCAAAATAAGCATGAAAGAAAATTGACTGTTGCATAATAAAATCAAAATTTATATTGTACATGTACATTTTGGGTATTGATAACTAACTACACATGAAATGAATGCTTGAAAATAAAACAGTACAAAACCCAGATGTTAACAATTCATGCCCTTTGTTCGGGTCACAGAGGACAATGCCTGAGAAGACTCTAAGAACTAGAGAACAGGCCTCATTAAAAGTACTTTGTACCAGTGGAGATTTATGAAAAATGTGCCTGCAGACCAGACAGAATGCAATTGATGGCCAGATGTAGATTTGGATGAAAAGTACCTGTAGAAATTTGAAACATGACAGTTTGTGCATGTAAGCACTTGCACAGACAAATGAACTGCTAGAGAAGCACACAAAGAGTGTCTGTCAAATCATGGAGGTTATTTTCCATGGAACTTCCCTTATTTTCCCATGAAATCCTTAATTGGCAGACACCCTCTATGCATAGAGGAATATTAGCAAAATTTGGCAACATAAAGAATATTTTATTAGGGAATTTTCCAAATTGCCATAAAAAACTCAAAATCATTTATTAACAGCTTTATACAGCTGCCAAACATAAACTTTAAGTTGCTAGCAAGCACAACAAGTTCCAACAATTGCCAAAGGTGGAAATTTAATTGGAAACTCCTTTAGAAAGTCTATGATGGAACTCTGCAGCTTAAGCTTCTGAATTGGAGAATTTTTAATGCTTTGCTAACCTCTAAGCCATAGTTCTGTTATATCCAGTAGCTGAGATTGATTCATGGTAGAATGATTCTGCCTAAAAGTTACCTCAGCTGCTTGACTTCCGAACTTTCCACTATGGCTGGGCAGCATGGAGTAAACTACGATTTATGTACATCAGGCATGCAACTAAGGGGTCCTGGGGGTCTAGAATCATGCTCTTTTCAGCAAATGAACAGAACTTGTGTGTTGCTTATCAAATTGTTGTGTATCCAGCTCATAAGCAGCAAAGGTTAAAGTTATCCAGTATTGAAAAGAGTTACTTTGTGTCAGAGAGAGGGTCTCCAAACTTCGGCCCTTGACACCTTCTCATGTGATCCATGGAGACTTTTGTGCCAACAGAAAAGTAGGGACATTTACTTGTACCCATCTGCTCGTATCCATATTTAATCAATCTGCTCACTCAATCAGCCAGATTCTCATATAAACTAAAGTTCATGGGGAAGAGGGGAATATCAAATCTCAGCATAGAGTGTCTTTTGCCAGCTCTTTCATGTAACTTTTCTCTAGAAATCCAATATCTTTTATCATACTTGTAGAAATCAAACCTGTCCACTCTCCCAGTTTTGACTGCTTTCTCCTGGTCTCCCATGCTATATATCATTTCTACCGACTTTAAAGATGTCATCTTGCATACATATATGGATCTCTCACTGAAGCAGGACACACAACAATTCAATAAGTGTCCTTTATGTAGTGACAACTCTATATCAAAAGGGGCATTTCCCTAAGAAGGAAAAGGCCTGATTTTGAAATTTCCTGGGGTTTTGCCTCCAGCCCTCTTTTTCTTCCCCTGCTTTGATAAGAAATTTTTCTCTATTTATGAATCTGAAAAACAATATTCACAGGACATATCTTCTGTAACAAAGTTTTGGTGAGCTCTATATGTGAATTGGACCACTGCCCTGGAAAATTCCTAGTTGTGTACCTGTATATATTTACCAAAGCTGTAAAAACATTTGGAAAACTTACCGAGGAGACCTAGTATCCGGCAATGATCTATGAAGTGATATCTTATCGCTAATAAATTGATTGAAACCATATTCTGCATAAGCCATGTTTTGCAGCTTTATCTCCTCCGACGTTGTAGCAACGGCGACACCCCCTTCACCAGGATCACTTGGATTGAAGTGTCCATTTAAATCTGGCCATATCCTAAGCGCACTGGAAGATTCTGCATAATTACTTCTATCCTCAATGTCAGTATCTATCGTAATATCTTTTCTTTTGCCAATATCTGGTGCTATTTCTCTTGTATTCCGATGGTAATAGTTCAAAGCTATTAGAAAAACACTTAATGCAAGAACAGCTACAAAAATTGCTCTTTTCCGCAGCCTTATTATACTTGCCATAGTCACTTAAAAGCAAAATTTAATAACAAAGCTTTTCTGACGACTGGTTTTGTCTCCTTGACATACACATTAATAACCTTTGCAAACGGATGCTGAAGGCCACGAAAACGTGGCCTAGCGTGGCGCACGCTAAGACCACAACAAACTTATCACTATTGTGCTCACGTGCTTGTCATCTCTTCTGAACCGTCGTATGTACTTCACCCTTAACGTCTGGACTAATCAAAGCGAAGCAAAAATTAGCTTGATAGACTAAAGTGATGGCTACAACGTTTCACTGCCTTTGGCACATCAAACCAATTTTCATTTGTTTTGTTGTTGTTGTGGAATGGCTAGTGGTTAATGGCCTCGTTGGCGCTCAACTGGTGACTTTGCACAGATACGAGACGACCTTGCATGAAGTCGCATAACACAGGAAATGATCTGTTACACCTAATTCTGAGTTTATTCTCTCAATCTGATACTTGGCAGCTTCACAAATGTAAAAGCTGTACATTCTTCTCCATTATAAATCAACTTGCTTGAACAAGGACCATCTTTTCTGCTTAGTCTTGTCGCTGATCCTATGATCAATATATTGATTGCTGAGAGGTTGTTGCGGAGGAGACACGTTGCTCTTTGACACCCAAAGGATCAAAGTGAGAGGGCAAAATTGGCGCCTCTAGAAATTCATTAGGTATATGTCAAGATATTTTGACATTTCTATAGATAATTAATTATTGCCTTGTGTGCTTTAAGCGACTTCTAGTTTGCAGTTATGGCAAATGAAAGTGGCAGAGAAAGTGAAAGCAGCCCGAGCAACACTAGGACATTCTTGAACAGGGGACCAAACAAGAGGAAAGTAAAGCCCTCATTCCAATCGCAACTTTTACAGTTTGCGATGTTCAGTGACAGTGAAGACGATGAGGACTTTGTAGCAAGTTCAGATGACGATGAGTATAGTTCAGACAATAGTGGAGAAGGTGAAAACGAACGCAATACAAACAAATCGGCAAGGAAAGCGGAAGACACTAAGCCATATGACACTTCACCTCTCAAAGTGGAAAGCGAACCAGACAATGCAGTTGAAATGAGCACCAGCAAAATAGATATTGATGATGAATCTGAAGATGATGACTATGAACCTGCTTTGAATGAATCTGTGAAAAGTAGTGATGAGTCAGTTGAACTTGGCAGAGATTCAGATCAAGATGAGGATAAATCAGAAAGAGCTACTGAAGAAACAGGAAATATACCTTCAACTACAGCTTCTCCTGATGTCTCTACAAAGCACATGAAAAGAGAAAAGCTAGTGTGTGGCATCTGCCTTGAATCTGAAAGTACAGAGCAGGATGAGCTTGTTGAGTGTGACTGGTGTGGTATCACTGTGCATGAAGGTTGCTATGGAGATGCAGAGGAATCAATATCTGAAGATAGAAGTGATTCAGATGCTGAGACTGAACCATGGTTTTGTGATGCTTGCAAAGCAAAGTGTGAAGGTTTTTGTGAATTATGCCCAGTTAAAGGAGGTGTTCTTAAACAGACTGATAACGGCAGGTGGGTACATCTTATTTGTGCACTCTATGTTCCAGGAGTTGGCTTCAGAGATGTAGAAAAACTGCAAAATATAGTTTTGGATGACATATCTTCATCAAGATGGGGTTCCAGACGTTGTGTGCTTTGTGAAGATCAGCGTTTTAGCAGAACAGGAATTTGTATTGAGTGTGATGCTGGTATGTGTAGGACATATTTTCATGCCACTTGTGCACAGAAGAATGGTCTCCTGACAGAAGTTCCTGCAGCAGGTCATATGGATGATGAAGACTCTGATCCCCTTTTTGCACATTGCAAATTGCATACTGACAAAACAGTATTAAAAGCTAGGATTAAGAAATTGACTACATTTGAAACACATGTGGCAAATTTCAAGCCATTAGATGATGCTGATGAAAAATCTAGGATTGAAAATGCATATTTGAGGGCAAGAAATGAATATATTGATCTTAGAAACAACTTTCCCAAAGCACAATTCCAAACTATTGATGATCCAAGGCTTTTGACATCATGTCCAGAAATCTGTGAAAAATTACTTAGAAAGGCTGGCTTGATGGGCTATTCAACAGATAATCAGGAAGTATCAATGAACATTACAGCTTATGTTAGGGCTTCCAAACCGACACTTTCTTGTGATTTTGTCAATCATTTTTTTAAGAGAGAGACATTATTATCAAAGTATCAATCAGAAGAGAAGCCTTTACAACAGAAAATAGAGAAAGGCAAAGAAGAGCAAATGATGCTACAGGAAGAGTACAGTGCCCTAAAGCTAGATCTTGAGAATTCAAAAGCAAAACGAGCTCAATTGCACTCAAAAGTGACAAAATTGAACAATGCTCTAGAGAAAATTAGCGGTAAAAAGCTAGCACTACCTAGTTACATTACCAAACCAAAACGAAAACAAAGGAATGACTCTGATACAAACATAGATGCTTTAATACATACATGTAAAACTTGCAAGCAAACTGAGAACCAGCATTTGATGGCTCTGTGTGATACGTGCCATAATTATTACCATATTGGTTGCCTTGACCCTCCTCTTCTGTCTCTTCCAAAGAAAGGCACAAAGTGGCTGTGGCAATGCACTGAATGTGATGAAAGTGAAAGTAGTCAGGAGTCTCTGGAGGAAGGGCCATCATCAAGAAAACGAAGAAGGAAAACCAATGCTCCCCAGAAGTTTACACCCTCTGATGAGAAGCCTGACAACAAAAAAATGAAGAGCAAAGGCAAGGAAAAGAAGCATGGTAAAGTAGGGAGGCCAAGAAAAAATAAAACTGAATGTGAATTGCAAGAACAAAAGGATCACTCTACACCCAAAATAAATGAAGAAAAAAGTGTTATTCATAGAAAGCCAACTGAAAGAGCTAGAAGAGGAAAAAAGAGAAAGCCACAGGTGTTGCTAAGCCCTTGCATAGTTTGCTCTGAGGAGGGTGACAACAAGAACATGGTTAAGTGTGATGAGTGTTCAAATTGCTACCATTTCTCATGCTGTGAGCCAAAGTTAAGAGGCAACCCAAAAAAAAGAGGCTATATGTGGTTTTGCAATGACTGTGGAGATTCTGATGAGGATTATGAGGGAAGTGGAAACCCTGGTGAAGGCCTTGATGAGGATGATGATGAGAGTGAAGATGTTGCAGAGCAGGAAGAAATAGATATGAACAAACAGAGTGAAATATATATAGCAAAAGAAAATGGTATTTGTACTTCAAATACAATAGATTAGTTGACGATTTTGTTGTTTCATGACCATTCAGTTACATATTTCTCTTAGTTTACTGTTCCTGTTCATTCATATGTGCAATTTTCTTATGTTACACAAATGCCAATTAATGCTTGATTTCGTTGAAAGATAGATGCATTAAAACTCTATGTTCTGCTCTAGTTGTACTTTCAAGTGCCAAATAAATGGCGGGTCCTAATAAACAGGGGGGTCAGAAAACATTCTGAAATGGTTAAAATAAGTGGGGGGTTGGAATTTGAGCAAAGGCTTTAAATGATTATACAAGGACAGAAAGAACAAAAAAAGATTGTCATAAAGCATAAAACTAAAATATATGCAAAAGCATGCTATTTTGCCTTGGAAATTGGTCATGAATAGTACTAACAAAGAAAGGAAATGAGGGATTTGTAAAAAAAAGTCATTTTCCTTAAAATTAATAAATGGGGGAGTCCTAATAAGGTCAGGGGGTTGGAAAAATCAAAAAGTAATAAGTGGGGGGATGACATTTATTTGGCACCTGAGAGTATGCATAATAATAAAAGTCTATACCCATTGTTAGGAGATTGAAGCAATGAAAAATCTGACACATTCAAAATCCATGCATAATGTAAAAATGATATGTACAATTCTGCAAAATAGGCAATCAACAAAAGTATGGAATATGGTAAAAAATTTCTACAAAATATATTGTTAGGATTACAATTTCTTTTATTGTCAAGTACAAAATGGTCAAAAAGTTCCACAGCCATTATCGCCATGCATCAAATTGGATATTAGCGATCATTTATCAATAATTTGAGGTAGTCTAAAGGTGTATTTCAATCCTATGTTTTCTCAAAAGCAGCTTCTAAACAGGTTTCCAGAATTCTCTACTTATGTTAACCTCTGTGTGTAGAACAGACTCAACTAACTAGCTACGATCATTAGTGCTGAAAAATTGCTTGAGAAATTGTTTATCAGTCAAGGATATTGGTGTGAAATTTATTGGTTTGGCATCCTATGTATCAATACAACAGTAACTGGATTATCATAAGCAACAATAACTATTATACTTATGTATAGGGAGAACTAGAAGTAATGCAAGGTCCAATTGATTGTGAAGGACATTAGTAAAATAGGCAGCATTGTGAGAATGCTTAGGATGTCAACATTGCAACTGTGCTTACTCTAATTTTATGAAAAAATGAATACATAGTAAGTGTCAATTTATATCAGTCAAGCTGCAAAGAAGTGGACTGTGCATAGTAGTATACAAAATAGAAATTATGCTGCAAGCAAATGTTAGATCTGAGTAAAATCATTTTCATCATCTCTTGTGTCTAAAGAAGTAGCTATGGAAATGAGCTATATTTGGCTCAAAATTTAGTTCAGATGCACCACTATTTCACTAATCAACTTCAGAAATAAGAAAGAAATGCTACCATTTTCTATGTATTACTATCTCAGAGCTCAAGTGTTCTTGGTTGATGATCATTCATTGGAAGTATTCTTTCACCATCTCCACTCCTGTTTTTCACTCCAAATGCATATCTGAGGGCAATGATAATATTGACTCCCCACAGGACTGATGACAAGAGTCCAATACCCTACAAAAGTGTGAGAAATGTAACAAAAAGTAATATGGCCTAGCACAGTGTTTTCCACTAGGGTATGCTGTCCATTGAAGGGTATGCTGTCCATTGGAGGGGTAAGGGACTCTAGGAGACCACAAGAGGAATATCCTCAAAGGGAATAATGCTTGAATGGCTTTTCTCATAGTTTGCACCATGTACTTGTTTAAATATAATTTATTGTTATGTTGATGTATATTTTCTGTGACAGAACATTCATCTTAGCATATTGAGTATGTACCTGCAGGAAGGACACAGGGGGCAATGCCCCAAAATGAGAAACATTGCATGGTTATGCCCTCCAACCGAATTATTTACCTGGATATTTACATGACAAAATATGGCCTTTGACTCTCCAAATGGCTTGTACTGGCAGGTTTTGCCCTCCTGGGCATTTCCCCTCAGTTACCTGCTTCAGGATATCATTCTCTTTTTAGCAGACCATGAAAAATAATTTGAAAAGCATGCTCTAAAACAGGGTTCGGTAACCTATGGCTTGTGAACCAGATATGGCTTTTTGATGACTGTATCTGGCTCACAGAAAAATCGTACATGACATTTTTCATTTGCTACCAAACATGCTCTAGTAACAATATTACATACATTTAGTACAGGGCGGCCAACAATGAAATAAAATTCTTTTCCAGGGGATTTTCTGCCAAATTTCAGGGGTTTTCCAGGGTATTTTTTACTATGCTTTCGAAACATATAATTATCCCCATATAGAGCTTCTGCCTGTATCCATCCACCTTTCATTCTGTGCTTTGCTTGAAATTTTGTTTCTGTTTTTGGAAAAAGAGGCTGCTTACCACATGACAAATGATACGCTGTTTTCACCCCCCACCCCCAATAACCTCATAGATCCTCCTCCCCTGCGTTACAGGAATAAAGAATGTAGCAGCACTGCAAGGCCAAAAATTGATGCGTGGAAAATCTACTTCAGACATAATCTCTCAGGGGTGGGTTGTAATTTCAGGGGCAAACAAAATCCAGGGTTTTTCAGGGTCTTCCAGGGTTTGTTGGCCACCCTGTAGTAGAATTTACTGTTTAAAAATATTTACTGGCTCTCACGGAATTGTATTTGGCAATATGAAGCTATAATGGCTCTCTGAGACGAAAAGGTTCCTGAGCCCTGCTCTAAAATAATACAGAAGACATGGCCCATTTTACAAGAAACACTAGGCAATGGAAAAAGATACGTACTGCTGCAATGTAGAGGAACAGGAAATTTGGAATACTTTTTTCACATATATTTTCATTCCAGCATTCACTTGGGCCATTGTAGACATAATCTATTGCCCCAATGACAGTCTTTCTTAAATCTACAATATTATATAGCCAAAGACTCGTCACGGTTGCACCAGTCACTGATGCTGAGCAAGATACAAAACCATCCTGGAAAACAATAAAAAACTGAGAGCTATTGAGCATACAAGAGGTGTTTGGAAATATGACAATGCTGTAATTTATGACTCTAACTTTGGAATATATTCTTGCAAACACTGGAAATAATGATTTCCAACTTGTCTATTCATGGTGAGACCTCCTCCCACATTGCAAATCTCATAAGATGCATGTAACACATTTTTTGGCTTCTACAAATCCATCAAAAACAACATATAGTAACAAAAAACCATTAAAGTAAATAGGATTAGAGTATAGCAAGTCAAAAACTGTAATCTCACAACAGTTGCTGCACGCTCCATCTGCTCACCACCATGCACCAAAATGTATGCCAAAAATATTCCAAAAGCCATAATGAACCAAAATGCATTTATGGCCATGAAAAGCCAACTGCAGATTTCAACATCATTACCAAATTCAATGTTGGGTGGTGTGGTTTCATTTGTATATTTAATTGTGTCCTTGCCATGGTGAAAAGGGAACTTGACGCTTAGGTTGAACCATGCTGTATCGTTTGTTTGGTGGATGTAAGCAACTTTGTCAAATGAAAGAGACAGACCTACGGCCACCGCAGGCAGAATCTGATATAGACAGAAAAAAACGAAGCCGCTAAAGCTGTGCCTATAAACATTAACTCATCGTGTGATGTGGTGGAAGGAATGAAATGATTTTAGTTTCACTTTCGTTGAGAGCTGTATCATCTGTGTATCATTCATTCGGCCTCATTTTACACGAATCAGCTCATTTTGCACAGTTTACATGGCTGCAACTCTGTGCCCAAGACAACTGAATACCACCGAAATTTAAGCTATTTGCTTTCAAAATACTGAAGAAAATCATCACCGTTCTGATCATCTTTCTATTTTTCATACACAAACACAATAATTACATTGTTTACTGGAATTTCTGGTATTGGTAAGTTATTTATCTACTTTCCACCAGCAACAGTGCAATAAAATAGCTGAAAAGAATAGATTCTAACATATACAGCCTTCAAAGCACTTGCCTTTACGTTAGAAATCTATCAACTTACTGCAAAGAATAAAATTGCACTAGTTACCGCTGCGGCCTAGCATACGAACCTCTTCCGAATATTTCACTTTGGACCACAGATTCGTAAAAGATAAATAACGTATCGAGAGCACAACAACGTACCATTAGAATCAGCTTTAGGTATGCTCTGGAATAACGCAATACCTTCCATTTGGATTCGCCAAATTGCTCTCTTGCTCTACGCCTTCTTGGTGGCATCTTGCTGGAGTTTCACTTGCATAGACTTGCAGCACAGTTTGAATCGCGTCCCGCAGCTCCTCCGCAGTAACAAAGGCTATCAAGGGTGCCTCTATGCAAGTTCTAGTGAAGCCGTAGTCCCAGGGTTGAGGAAGAGAGAGATGGGGATTTAGGGGGCTAAGGCCAGAAAATTTTGATGAGCACGCCCTATATGCCCTAAAAAGTAGTTACTTAATCCTCCTCAAAACGACCAAGACAATTATTGTTTTACTTCCAGTCTCTTGGAACTAAGTCATATCATTACAGTCAAGTTAACCATATCTCATTTCATATTTACAACAGCTTGGCACATTATAGTGTATAACATGGGTGTAAAACTGCAAAAACTCAGAACACAAGACGTTCAGCATCCCATACAGAGCATAAAAAGATGCAGATGGAAACCTATCAATTTCATCCTTTCATTTAGCAACTTTCTAATAATACAAGATTCTAGCAAAGTTGTTCTACTGAGGAGCAATTTGAAAATTTCTAAGCATAAAATTGTTGATTATTGCAAAATTACAGGAACACAAATTGAATAATAATCATACAGCAAGCACCACAAGCATTACAATTACATATAAATAGATAAAATCAGTCGTCAGGTGTCCACTTGTCAATAAAAAGAGAACTATACAACTAGATCTAGTTGGTATCCAATAAGCTCCACTTCTAGAAATTCTGAGCAATAGGAATACCAGTAATTATAGTCTGTAGCTTCTCTGAAGGATATATCTTTTCTAAAATGTGTTCAAGCCCTTTCTTTGACTAAAAGAGAAAAAACCCCAGAATCAATGAAGAGCAAGAAAATTCAATTCTTCCATGTAATGTTAGCTCAAATAATATTTTCAAACTTATCTCCTTCAAGGAAAAATGTACAGGATACTTGGGCACATGTGTTGCTGAATAGGAAATATGGAAGATATCTCTAACAATTGACATTTTGTCCAATTTTATTTATTGTAAAATATGCATATACATATTTGGTAGTGTGTATATATATACATATTAAGCTGGAATTGTCAATAAAGGAAATCAGAAGAAAATACTGAGTCTATCTGTCCTCAAGGTAACTTCCTAATGTTCCTCATCTTTGTTATCATTCTTAAATTTATATCGAAGCTGTGACTTCCAACTGATGCCTCACCTATTTTACCATACATAAAATAGTGCGCATGACAGAATATATAATACAAAGTGTGCTCATGAATGTACTCAGTAATAACTATATTTACCTTTACAATGTTATTTTTGTATCTCTCAACCCCAAATGCTTCAATGGGTTTAGAGAATCCATATACATTTGATGACACCCATGCTTTTCTATCACACAATGTCCTTCAAAGCACAAATGATAATTACTATTATATGTTATAAATCTTTTCATGAAGTGGCTTAAGCTAGACAGGATATCTCTGCTACTCCTGCTAATACTTCATGTATACTGATACTGGTTTAATTGAGGAAAGAACTTGCTTGTACTGATGGTGCCACATACCTAATTATCAAATATAAACATGCTAGGTAATCTTTAAGTAAAACATCAAAGAACTAAAGTTGATATCTACTATCTAACGCTGCTAAAAGAAATCAAAATTTGTTAGAGACTGCAAATGTTTGAGAAAATGAGCAGGTGACATTTATCTCCCTGCTCATCACCTAAAACTATTTCAGCTAGGAAATTTCAATTATATTTTGATAACTAGGATACCTCAGAGCCTGGCTCAATAAAGCAAATTCCCAGTCAAAGTGTCTAAGAATGAATAGCTTTTGCAAGGCAGCCAACAAACTTTGTAAATTATATATTTCATTATAAGAGGTTTGAGGCTCCTTTTGATAAATATATATATAAAAGAGAATTCAATGGATGAGAAGTCACACACTAAACAATTGAATCAGTAATCTTAAATGCTACAAAATTTACCAATACTACTAAGTCATGTCCCTCAATGCTAAAAAATAGATATTTGTATTTCTCAATATCCTTACCAATCTTTACAATCCATTGAGCGCTTATATTCACATTTTTCCTCCACTAGCATAAGTTTTTGATAAGTGATATTTCTTGTGTATGTTGTAAGTGTTTTGTTGACTGGATCTACAATTGATTCTTCTATCAAGCAAGCCGTGGGACTTGACACAAACTGGAAATAGAAAAAACAATTCTACATTTCATTCTGAACAAAATTAAAATCAGCAATACTACTGCCAATTATAATCAAATCCTAATACATTTTCACAACCTTCCAACTTCTCTGCACTTACAAAATTACAACAAGTAAACAGACAAATATAATAATACTTGTAATCAACAGGGGGCATACTGGTTGATGTGAAACACTAATGCATTGGACTAAATATTGTAATCCCATATTGACCTTTCTGGGATTGCTTTTACTCCTACACATTGTGCCTATGTGGTCAACCACAACTTGCCCAGGACAAACTTTCATTCTGAGAAAGGACCAACTGATAATTTTCTGGAGATGTTGCACTCCCATCTTGGTAGCCCATGTAATGAGCTTCAAATTTCATGCAAAGGCTACAGCATTTTCAGACTATATAAATTCAGAATTTGCTTACCTTTTCACCCCACTTTGGTAATCTATTAGTTTTTGACAACAATTTTATTGTTTTTAATTTTGTGCCCTCAACAAATCTAGAAATGCAAACAAAAAGACTGTAATATTTAAAAACCTAAATTGGGAGAAATATCAATATTTAGCATAACACAAGCTGGAATACATAAATCTAGATATAAAAGCCAATATTTCTATTGCTATTTACACATTCACAACTCAACAGGTAGTTTCAACATGAACAGAAAATTTTCCTTTATAAACAGAAAGTGTTGGAGTATTTGAAGCGGATTCTGCTCAATTTATGAAGGACATGCTACAAAACAATACAATAAAGCATTTGGTTTACCATGAATGTAAAAAATCATGTCAACCACTAGTAATTAACAATAAAAATGTGTAGCAGCTGCTAAAGTTCAGCCCTACATTACCCAACATTTCACCTGATAAAAATCTATAAAAATATTACTAATACCTGCTAACTACATCTTCTGTAAGAACATGTTTACTCCATGGATTTGGGTATCTTTTGTGGAATGCTGAACTGACTTGATCCCAAGAATATCTTTCAAAATATGAAGAAACAAATTAACATGACATAAAACAGTTTTCTCTATTTCACCTTCTCTTTCTAACTTTAAGAAGAGGGCAATATAAAAGATCTGTGCATATGAAATTGTATGTATGGTAAAAAGAGCTAGGGAAAAGGTTAGGGTTAGTGAAAAGTTAGTGTTAGGGATAATATGCCCAAACATGAAATTCCAGGTGCATGGATTTTTCACATCTTCCTAAAAAGAGCTCATATACATATTATCAGCACCTGCAAAAGACACCAGAAAATACACAGAGCTACTAACAGCCCCATAAAAACTGTTTAAGGTTAAGTATCAACATGCATCCAAGAAGCACATGACATATAGGTGCAAAATACCAGGTGTATTAAATTTGAAGTGGTTCTGCATAGCTTTTGTTCTAGCAAACATCTACTAGATGATCTAGTGTAGAGCAAGTTATGTTATATCATATAGCATAACTTGCCTTCACTATATTATATACATTAACTACAAAAAATTTTGTCATGACAAAATTTTGGACAAGTATTTTGATAAAAATTCCTGTGACAAAATTTCAAATGAGAGGAAATTTTGTCACAAAACTCTTTTGCTTCTAAGAATTTTTTAAAATTCACATAGATAAACTATAATGTGAGGTCAAAGATCAAGTTAATGCATCTTTTCAATCTAGTTGGTGTAAATTACAGCGTTAACCTTGTGTGTATTGTCCATATAATCATCCTTGTCTTCAGCATCTGTTGTGTTTTCGCCTCACAATGATTTAATAGTGTAGAAGTAGAGAAGAAAATATTCAAGGAATATCAATCTCAAACTCAAACTCAAAACACGCATTCACACACTAACATGCCTCAATGACTTTTTAATTTAATGCCTATTGTTCTAGGTGTTACTAAAAGCGCATAGCACAAAGACAATTGTTTAGGCGTATTGTGCTTGCCTACATAGCAGCATCATAATAATAATAATCGTCATTATGGTCGCCTCTTGAACTGCTTTTATTATCATTGCTTGATAAAAATAGTACCAGCTGCCTTTTGCCCCCAATTTCAAAAAATCTATATCTGCCTTTATATAGTTCATTTGAGCTATTTCTTTCATCCTCTCAAGATATTTGCATTTTTCATCACATATTCTAAACTGTAACGACAATAAAATTTCCACCTGGATCCAGACAAATTATTGTAGGATAAGCATTTTGTTTATCATTAGGTTTAGTTGTTATGTTCCATGTTAGTAAAATTGCATCCTCATTGTCTCTTGCTACAAGATACAACAGAACAGAGCACAAAGGGTGAAATAAAAATTCTTAGAGGCACTTCCATGTTAAAAACTGACAATATTTTAATATTATATTTAAACAAATGCTTTTAATTATGCTCTTTGGACTCACACAAACTAAGAATATATACTGTATTTACTGGATTTTGCTGAGAAGCTGTTCTGTGAGAGAGAAGTGTCGAGAGAGAAGTGTCGAGAGAGGGAGGGGGCGAGCTAAATTCCCATTGAGTGTTCAAACTCAAACTTCACACTAAGCCGGTACATATGGGACTGAGTAATAATGGCTTTGACTCTTAGAATATTGGTGGTATGTTGCTATCTTTGATGTGTTGAAAATCCACAACATTTTGTCCCGATGAAATTCTGACAAGTTGTCTGAAATTTTCTCGACAAGTGTATCCGCCGCAAATTTATTTGACGGAAGCTTTTGTTGCTAATGTACTATATGCACGTTGGAGGATGCACGGGACGGCACGATTCGCATACACCCAATCACAAATAATCAACACTATGTCCAGCACAAAATCCAAGATAACTCTTCATCAATTTAAGTCATTGGATATGCCACAGAGAACACTTTTGCTACGAAAAGTTCAATAGTTGTCCAATAGTAACAGATATCAGCTCTTTAGAGCTTCCATTCCAATATGACGGTTACTAGGCCCAATGCTTTCCTAACAAATGAAGTAATTTTTGTTTCGAGATTAACCTCCTACCGTACTCAAAAATAAATCTGCCTTATCATACCTGATATTCGTTGCAGCTGAATAAAATTTCATCTTTTGTCTGCAGGAGGACACCTTTTTCCTTTGCCAACACCTCAGGTTGCCCTCCGCAAATGTATAAAATGGCAGAACATATGGCTTCCGTTCATGCAAGCGTGCATGACCTGCGACTGCTCCTCCGCATCCACTGTGCACGAAAACAGTAACATTACTGTTGCTTTGTTACCTTTTTATAGAAACCAGCAGTGGTGGGCCCACAAAAAATTGCTGGTGGGGGGGGGGGGG
>WIPJ01001930.1:347137-392660 GCA_018155075.1 Cassiopea andromeda
ATATATATATATATATATATTTATATATATATATATATATAAAGAAATAACAGAAACTAGAATACTCTGTAATAGTTTTACTAGCGCACATAATGCAGACATGTGTGAGTAGAAGGGCCGAGTCAGAATATAATATCGAAGAGTAATCAGCAATCTTATCTAAAAGCTGAAAGAATTATACTAATGTTTTGATGTAAATTGTCAATGACCAATAAGCATCTGGAGCACGTATAGACTTCAAAAATCCGCATTTCTATCAAATGTTCTCAATAAAAAGCAGCATCATTTAAAACAGGAAAAATATTCTATGATAACGCATTATGATTCATAGAGGGTCTTCAGTGCGCTTACTTTGAAAGAAAGTCTTGAGCATCACTAGGCAAACCTTCAGGCAACTCAACAGGATACCCCATAGCCATCTTTCCCTGTAGCATAGACAATACTACCAGACCCTGAAGCGAAACAAGAAATAGTCATAGACTTCAATATTAGATGTCACTACCATCATCGTCATCACGATAATCATCTTCTTCCTATTCTTGTTCCTACGACTGACACCGGGGCCAGTTTATCGAAAGTCATTTATTTAAAAGGGGTGATCGAGTCGGCTACACTCAATACACTCTGTTACCCCCAACAACTACTAGGTAGAACTATAGTGTGAGCTATTGAGCCTGCTTTTCTCTGAAGGGGCCGTGTTGGACAGTTTACCACAGGTCATCAGCATCTGCCCTAATTCTGAATCTCTGCGATATAAATCACTATCAACTTAAGGGCAGTTGTCTCTCTGTGCCCGCTTGCCACCACGTGGAGGTCTCCAACCATGGGCTAGCATCATCAATCAACACGAACATCAACATCATCCTCATCGTTATCATCATCATCAACATTTCAAAAGTAACTCCAATCAGAACAACCAACATCAACTTAAACATCATAATAATCATAATATCTTGCTGCTAAGGGCTGTATTTATGACTAAAGGAAACGCTTCCTGGTAGCTTAACTTACCAAGTTGAAGATGTCACCTTTTTTACCAGTTTTAACATGCTTACGATAATCGGCAAACTCTTCTGCGTCTATGCAATCATCTTGCAATTGATTATGCAAATCAGACAATCTAAAATGGGATCAAATTCAAACAAATTACGAAAATTTCAAAGTAAAAGTCATTAATTAAATCACTTGGTTATTGAATCAATTAACCAATCAATCACTTACAAATTCTGTTAACAATGATTAACCACATCCTGGTCAATCATGCTCAATACTCAGTTCTTCATCAATCACATCCTGGTGAAGTGTTTGAGCACTATATGGATCAATAAATCATTACCTCAAGCAATGATTTAACCAAAACAGTATTTGATCCTTCAGGAAATCAAAAATAGTATCAATTTCCCAATCAATATATCATTCACCTAATCAATCAAATGTTACAATATATTTAAAGCGAGATGATTTGAAACTTCGTTGATGAGAGTCTGTTGTGCGAAAAAAACCGGTTCGAAAAAGCAACATTCCCAACAGCAACCTTGATCGCTTCACGACAGAAATATTCTTTGCTAGAAGTTGCAGTTAGAAACAGTTCTTGAGTATTCAATTGAATACACTAAAAGTTTGAAAAGAAATAAAATAACAAATATTCTTGTAATATTTGTATTTACCTTCTAAAAACAGCGTAGCCACAAACTTTTATAGAGCGTTGCTTGTATATGAAAATATTTCCAGGCTAAAAAGTGATAGTATTATGTAAAAAATAAATGATCCGTCCCCCTGAGCTCCCTCCAGAAATCAAAAGTGATTTAATAAGTAGAATTTAATAAGCCAGCAAGATTTTCACAAAGAGAAGTCGGAGAATAGATTTAATAATTAGAATTTAAATAAGTTAGCCAGATTTTCACAAAGAGAAGTCAGAGATTGACTTGCAAGAAGAGAAATACCTTCAAATCTTTGTGCACAACAGATCGGTTATGAAGATGATTCAAGGCATTTACAATCTGCTTGGCATAGTCTTGTACAGTATCCAGGGGTAGGCCTGCAGGTACAATACATTCGGAAGCAGGATAGCCGTCGATGTTATCAAGTAATACCTAAAAATAATTTATTTAAAAATTCAAGCAGAATGATTGTTAATAACATATAATAAAGAGCCCTATTTGAAGAAGAAGAAGACGAAGAAGAAGAAGAAAGGAAGTAAAGAGTTATGCATAGGGGCAGGGAGGCGCCAGGTCTGGCGCTGGGTCTTCAAAAGAGGGGGCTAAAATACGGTTAGCATGATAATATAACTGCTAATTAGCCTCTGAAAAAGGTGCTGTTCTCCTTCCGAATGCAGGCTACCATGTTCCAACACAAAGGGGCTATAGCCCCCTAGCCCTCCCCTAGCGTCACCCTTGTTTAGGGGTGGTTACGATACAGCGATTTAACATCATCTCCTGGAAAGCAGATCTCAGTATCTGAGGAGCAAAAAAGTCTAAAGAATTAAAAATTAAATGAACAATGAAGTAACACAACATTAATTCCAAAATGAAATAGAAGCTCGCTGATACAGGCCCAAGCCAAATACTCGAGCAGATAACTTGTAAGCACACAACTGATGAAAGACCAACCCTAACAATGCTTGTTCCATTCACGTGATCGACCAAAATCGAATTATAATGGATGAGGTTTGGGTGATGCAGTTTTGAAGACAAATAGGAAAGCTCTTGTTCCATGCTTGCAACCTTGAAAAAATGAAATGGAAATAAAATGGAATATTCACAAATTGTTTTTTCCTTTACGACATGGAAATGAATATACTGATACAGGGCTTATATCTAATACGCCATTCAAAATTTCCTGACTATTCCCTGACTATTCTCTAACTTTTCCCTGACTATTCCCTGACTATTCCCTGACCTTTCCCTGACCAATGGTCAAAAATACCCACTTTTTCTCTGACCTCAATTTCAAATATTTACAAAAATAGGTTAGGACAATGAAGCCTAATAGATAGGTTATGTACAAATATATTTGCTATAGCACTGTGCAGTGATAAAATTCACATTTACTGACAACAAATTGAACAATCACTTTGCGAACAACCATCCAAAGAGATCATAAACATAATATGTGAACTAAATAATCTGTTTCCCTGACTTTTCCTTGATTTGACTAAAAATTATAAAAAATTCCCTGACTATTCCAGGTATTCCTTGACCTTTTCTTAAAATGGCCTATTTTCCAGGCTTTCCAGGTTTTCCAGGTTCAGTGTGAACCCTGTGATAGTTCTAGCTACAGCAGCCATGGGGTGTCACACCCCCCACTTTTAACTGAAGCTGTCAGCAATCATCTGGCTTGGTGGTCATTGAAACAAATCATGAAACAGAATTAAGGCTGCAAATATTTTGCATGCATAAGTAACTGATAAATATAATAATACAACAAATAAATAATATGTAACACTAAGTATATAAATGTATAAGTAACTAATAAATAGTATGCGTAATTAAATGGTAAAAACACTGTATACACATTGAGGCATGCTTGGCTCAGTAAGAATAGGAGTCAAATCTTGATCGGCTAAGAAAGGAATCACCATCGAAGGATTCCTGCCAATAATGCTGCGAGGATTCGTTCGAAAAGCGCGCTTTGGTGGTAAATAGTGTACTTTCTTTGCGAAAGAATTGATAACACATAGTTTCGAATAACTGAAAAATGTTTTGCAAGCATGTTCAGAAGGCTTCAATTGACATTTCTAGAAGGAACAATTGTTAGATCTTATGCAGATCAAAGGTTATCGACATTAAAACCAAAAATGGATGGCCTTTCGAACGAATTCTCGCAACATTATTGGCAGGAATCCTTCGATTTTAAGTCCTTTGCTAGCCAATCAAGATTTGACTCTTATTCCGGCTCAATAATACATGAATTACTCATATAAAATGAAGAACTGAGTCATGTGACTTTACCTGCTTCACAATAGCATCTGAATCCATTCCATTTGAAAATGAGGCTCGCCTTTTGTCCTGCTTGCTTTTGAAAACCCATTCACAAACTGTAACAATTTCTCCGCTGCCCAAATCTAGACCAGCCCTAGTGCAAGCACCTTGAAAATGGTGCCCTGTGTTAGAGAATACAAAGGAAATTACCAGCAAGGCTCATTGACAATGTGCTCATTTAATAAGGAAATACACATTTTACTCTTGTGAATCTGCGTGTTGGGAATTACTTAAATGGGACAGGACCTCAGCAGTGCCGTCGAGAGGGGGGGAGCGGGGGTAAAACTCCGGGGCCCGGGCCTCAAGGGGGCCCGCGAAAATTTTGCTATTGCAAAATAATATTCAAAAAGCCGATTGTTGGATGTTCATTCGTTAGCTCTCTTAGGACTTCTTTGCTTGTCAGGTTTGTTCTAATACTTGGCGCTTGATTTATTGCTTCATCAATCTCTTCCTCAGGGTCTGTTTCTTCCCTTTCAGATATGACTAAAGGTCCTGGGGACACAGATATTGTTTTATGACTCACTTTTCAAAAAGTGATTTTATCGCTGTTTTTTATCACCGTTTTCTTTTATCAGAAATAACGCTACTTTCAACACATAATGCAATCGGTAATTACAAAGAATCTTGTCCCTGTGCTGCTACTCCTACACAGGGGCCCGTGCTGTTTATAGCCCCAGGGCCCGAGCTGGCTCTCGACGGGCCTGGACCTCAGTACTATAGGAGCAAAACTTTGCAAGACAAAATAGCAACTAAACAACATAGATAAAATGAAAGGTTTGCATGGCATTGCATTAAGCATGCTAAGATAAACTTTCCACTTGTCAATATAACAGATCGATGTGGAATAGAAAACAAAAATCTTTAATTGGTAAAAAGCACAGTTTCAGACATGTTGACACTTCTTATAGTCTAATACTATTGGGGGACAAGCACCCACTTCATCCCCTAAGTATCCACTTCTGCAAAAATGTAGCAATAGATAATGCAAGACAGAAAGGAAATCCTCATTTTTACAATCATAACAAAACCCATAACTACTCATACATACCCACACACTTTCCACAATATATAGACCTATCATCAAGCTTGCTGCTAAAATTGACTATCTCTACTTTTTGCTTAAGTTTTGTACAACTAAAGCTCATCCGGCGGTCAGATGACTTTTCTACCTCATCACTGGTCTCACTGCTCTCCGTATTTTTCCTTCGTCTTGTAGGACTGGACCCAATTGTAATGTTATTTTCTGAATCTGCATGATCTTTATGCTTGGGTAAAAAATGTTTAATGCAAACTTTCATACAATAAAACTGAATTCCGGCATGATTTAAATAATTATGGATGCATTTGGAAAAAAACAATCAATGCCAAAGTTGGATGATTGAAATTACAACAATTTTCCAAAAATACAGCATAGATGATTATTTAGCATGATGACAGAAATTGGCATCCAGTCTTTAACAAATATTATAAATACAGTGACAAAAATGAGAAAAACGATTGACATAGATAAGCTCTAGAACAGTATCCATGTTTGCTAAACAAACAGGAATCCAAAGCTGGCAAATAATTGACAAACAGCAATCTACACATAATATGGATGAACTTCACGAAAATGCACTTCTTTAGGGTGCATTTTGATAAAGGATGAGGATAAAATATATCAAGCATGTAGTTATTATTCCACAATAGTCATAAAGTATGTGCTCAGTCATTTATTTGTATTTACTGTATATTGCCTTGGGGCATGTGAACAGTATGTTCATGGGGCATGTTTACCATATGTTCACCTTTGTTTAAATAGTTGTAATTGAGTTTTAAGTAGCTAGTTGAGTCATAATTGCAACATTATGACATGTTAATATGAAGCTAGTAACTGGAGGGAATGTCTTGGAGGAGCAAAACCTGCCTTTACCATCACATAGGGGGAGGCAAAAACCTTATTTGACTATTCAAATGTTCAATTCAACAATTTTGCTGAGGGAGAAACCATGCAAAATGTTTCATTTGGAGGGTACTGTCCCTCCATACCCCAGGTAAATGCCTACATCACATGCATGCTATACCTAGCCATGTAAAAAGGTGTGCTCTGAAAAGGCAAAGGTTCTACTAGTAACAAGCCTAATAGAACTCATGGTACCTTCAAATGGAATCATAGAAAGGAAACTGCAATAGCAATCATACCTTACGGTGCTAAAATTTGTGAGAAAGAGCTAGCATACAGATGAAAAAACAAATATTATCTTATAAATACCATTAATCTTCCAAACACAGTAGCATTTAAAAGGAATATACTCCTCCACGTTACTTACACGATCCTCCATTTGATGACGTTTTTTCCTTTCCTCTCTTCTGGCTTCTCTTTCCTGTAATGCAGCTTGGACCTGTTTATGCTAAAAAGACAGAAATGAATAAAAGTCTTTAAATAAAATTGTCTTTGTAAATACATAAACAAGGCACAAAAGGGATAAAAATAAAAATCTTCAACATTTAAACATGTTTTAAAACTTCAAAAGGAGGAGATTTTCCACCACTTTTATTCATTTGTTTAACAAAGCATGCAAGAATCATGCTTATGAAGTAGCCAAAAAAGCACCTACCTTTTGATTTTTTGTTGGGCTAAATTATGTAAAATTACTCCTTTAAATTATGCAAAATTATGTAAAATTACTCCTTTAAATTATGCAAAATTACATTTGCATACATACCACTTCATCATTTAATTCCTTTGCTTGAGCTCTGTCCTTAGCAAGCCTTTTCTCACGTTCCATTTCTTTTATTTCTTTCTCCTTTTGCATGTTCTTCAGCATTTGCTCATGAAAAGAGAGTGTTGGACGGTTATGTTTGTGAAGGAAGGTTTGGACAGATTGAGCAAGCTGCAGGACCATCACCTATAGAAAAAAACTCTACCTATTTACATTCAAAAATGAAAAAAAACAACTATGACTACCACAGGTGGTGAATTATTTAAATTATGAGATTGACACATGGGCCTTCCTTACTGCTTTGCTTTTGAGCAACACAAATAAAATACAAAATCAAAGCATTTGGTGTGAACAATGCATGTGCCTAGATGAATTGAGATAAAACCAAGAACAATACCTTAACCAACAAGATAAATATACATGTAAAAATACATACCTCCCCTGCTAGTTCTTTGGCTTGTTGATCCAGATCTCTCTTCAATTTAGCTAAATGCTCATTAGAAAGGCCTTTTGGGTTTTCCAGTTGAATGACAGGTGGGCTAAAAGAGAATTGAAATCATTTCAGAAGTCAAACATTTATCAAACTCCCACAGGGGCTCAAATGCTATTGACTTCTGTTGACATGTGCAATATATGAGATATAGACTACTGTTCAAAAAGTGCAGGTATGCTTCAAAGTTTCAATGGCTGTTTATGTTGAAAGCTTTAAACTGCATGCATCTGATCTTATCATATTAAATAAGATAACAGACTATTTCCATGATATTTTCAAAAGATGTTGTTTATGTTTCATAGTTTTTCAGTTGTACAAGATTAACCATAAAATTTTTCTAGGCTAGAAACACTGACATGGGAGTTTTCAAGCTTCATGAAATATCGTGCAAGAAGCATTTGGAAATTGTTTTTTACAAAAATGAAGACAAAAGCTATAGCAATATTTTGACAACTGTGGGCTACTTGAAGAGTGCAGCATTTACTGTGTGCAAAAAGTTCTTCAATTCAAGAACTGTAAAACATCTACTATGGGTTGGTAGGCCAGAGAAGTGTCTGAAAATTTTTGAATGTCATGTGACTTTGCCAGTTTCACAGTCTCTGATGTGGGTCCTTAATTATGTGTCAGCAGTAAATTTGCAAAATTTTATATTTTAGAAAGCAAAAGGTGAAAGTTAAAGCATTTCTTAAACTCATTGGCATTTTCTACAATGCCTAGAAATGCATTAGTTGAAAATAAGACTGCATATCACAACAATTTTCCGTTGCTACACAAAACTAAGTTGACGCCATCATTCTTTTCTCAAAGCATACCAACACTTTCTGAATGGTTGTTTAGCAGTGTCCTTACTCTGTTGGGTATCTTGTAGTATACTTTACAACTAGGTCTGCTTTTGCATATACTTCGTGCTTCACCATACTCTGGTTTGGTGTTAATTCCAAGCATATTATAGGAGGACTTCCAGCCTAGGAAGAAATGACAAATAGCTATCAAATAAAACAAAATGTACACAAAGTACTTACTCAAATATCCATCTCATGATCATGATCATTTTTATGTCATAAAAGCCAACTTTATTGAAAACTGCATGATTTCACATGTGGCAGCAATGAAAATATTTAATGATTGCTTAATTTGGCTTTGCAACTAGCCAACAGCTATGCTAGCAGATACATTAACAGAATTTTCATTCCATGAGTTGACATCAGAGAACCAAAAGGTGATGGGCACTTTGCCTTGTTTGATTGTTAATTAATGAGAGAAATAGCATTTTTCATTTTGTTTAAGGCTGAAAAGATTGTTATAGCTAGAGAAATCTTACACCCATCCTGTTTATTGCAACCCCCCTTATTACTAGTTTTTCAGGAAATTTCCAACCCCCTAATACTCCAATCACCCTGTCTAATTGGGACTTTAGCATGGTCACCGGCCTTTTTGGGCTTTAAAATAAGTATACAGTAACTTTTTAGGGGTTGCTGTGGGAAAAATTAAATTGGCAGGCTAAAGAAATGGAAGTGCAGCATGTAAAAAATAACATCAACATGTCAAAACATCATACTACTTTTAATATATATGTACTCTTTCAGCTAACACTGGGGTAGGGTTGGGTGGTCCTGGGGCTGGAGGTTGGCGATCCCTGATCTACAGCATAAATTAATCATCAGAAATTCTTAAATGATCTGATAACATCTGCCAAAACTATACCAATTCCCAATAGGAAACAACTGACAAGAAGCTGAACATGTGACAGAACTTTGGAAGCCATAATATAGAATAGTAGATGCAGCAAAGCAACAAAATATAAAGTTAGAAACTCTGAACAAAAATAGAAGTAAAAAATGATAAGCTACAAGGAAGATTCTGAATATGTAGTGGAGATGGAGGGAGGGAGAGAAAGAGGGGGGGACAACATGGAAACTAATAATACAAAGTGATGATCACCAAAAATGTGAAAGAGGGCCAAGCAAAAGGCAGAGAGCAACATTTCCTACTGGATATGCATTTCCTCTCCATCACTCCTACTTACTTCAATTTGATATTTAGTTCTCATATCTTCAAACTCCCCCATATAAATTGCTTGTAACACTTGCAGCTCTTCCTCCTGTCTCTCCTGGTTACTTGGATCCATTTTACCATCTTAGGTTTCCAGTGACTGAAGCTCTTGACAAGCTGGGCTATACAATGAGGTGATGATCTGCAAGAAAGCCATCAATACATAAAGCAAAAGAAAAATCCATTGGTGATTCCAACACAACTGATGTTCATACTATATCAGTAGTAGGATACCAATGGAAAGTGGCCAGAAAAATAAACAATTGCATGAAAGCTAATTGCACACATTTCAACTCTGATAGCATCTATAGATTAAAAATTGTTAAGTAACAGAAAAACTAGTAACCTGCGGCAATTGCCAAGGCACGTGTCTTCCACCTGGGCATGAAAGTAACAACAGAACACAAGGAAGAATACTACTAGTATTACTAGATAACAGATTGAGTCTTTGAGGTTAGCCTTCAGCTTCAAACAGAACGTCTACATTAACATTATCAATCAGGGCGCTACTTTACAGATCTTTGCAGTTATCGGGGGAATTAAAAAAGAAAAATCCTACCTTTCGCAATACGTAAAAAGCTACAATTTCTAAATTATCCACGCGGCAATCAGAGATTATGCGTAAGTGCTGACCTGATGTTTCAGCCTCGTTTTTATGATGAAATTTAAACAGGCCAGAGTGGCAAGTTTAAGTACGAAAAAGTTTTGTTTTGTTTTCATTCTCATAACCATTTACTTTGACAACTATAAAAACGATATCATAACGTGTCTCAGCTACATCATAGATGCTATAGCGACGTCGCCGATCACAGATGTGTGGCTTCCATTTAGAACACTGTACCCGCATCGACGGCGACACAACAGCGATGCATTTCAATTCATTTCGTTTTAAAATTCTTTGCGGAGGGAGACCCTTCAGCAAATCTGCTAGTTCAATGGTCCCTCCATCTAAAATACAATGATAACTACGACGGCAAAAAGGTTAGAAATCTAAATAAAAATACTTTTAAAAATTAGGACCTTTAATGTAAGAATAAACTAAATGCGAACTAAAGGTTCAAAAAAAGAAAGAAAGAAGTTTTCTTTTGCTTTATTGTTTAACGGCTCTTTTGAAAGCGGAAAGAAAGGGTGAATTCTTAGATGTAGGTTTCAAACCATTCCACAAATGGTCACCACAGTAAGAAAACGATTTTTCAACGTTTGACGTCATATGTCACGAGAACAAGGATTCAGCAATTTCTGTGCAGTTTACGTAATTCAAGACACATTTCGTAGCCACCACTTTCTTCAAACATAAAGGCAATAGGCGAAGACTTGAAGTGATGTACATTTAGTAGTCGTGCGACTTTAAATTTAAGTTAAGTTCAATTCCAAGTTGGTCGCAAAGTGAGGTTCATGCTCAAAGCTGGGTCTTATGTTTTTGGATTTTGCCCCCAACCCCAAACTCTCTGGCCTGTAGTCAAATGAGTATTACTTGGTTAGGGGCAGGGACACCGGAACGATAGAGGGGTAAGGGGGGCCAAAAGGACCAAATGGCTGCCGACTACTATAGGCGAGTCCCATGCTCTGCTGGGACACGTTCATGTTGCTTACGATGATATGGAAACCAACTTTAGGGTGGACCGAGTGGACCCCAGGCCCCCTTGAAGGACGCAACTAAGAATAAGAAGATTGTGTTTTTAACTCGCATAGTGGATTAGAAGTGCCTGTTAATTTTTCAAATCATGCAATGTCATGAATTATGCATGTAAAATGCGGCTTTTTCGTATATGCACTTCGTATACAATACGCTCTGAAGCAAATCAACAAATATAAACGAGCTAAATTGCCTATATTGAAATCAGTCACATCATATTTCGTGAGTTGAACTTCGATACGAGAGCTCAATGTCTGTATTTCTATCGTTTCTTACTGGCTTGATGTTTGCTTTTGGCAATCAAATATTTTGTTTGAATAGAGCCTTCGAATACAAAGCCCCATAAGCTTGAGGTATAACTATTTCATGCTTCCACAGGCAAGCCAAAGATAAAGTTCACAGGCAAGCCAAAGATATAGTTCACGAACTCTTTGCATACTGCTTTTCATATACGAGGGTACTTTTGGAACGTTTTTAGCTGTACACCTAGCTAATGTGTCGAAGAGGGGGCAGAAGGGAGCAAGCGCCCCCTGCCTTTCATTTTGGGAGAGCAGGTGAAACAAAAGTCGGTGCCCTCTTGGCTCTGTTTGTTCCCTTGGCCCAATACCGTTCTAACATTTTTGCACCTAACCAAGTAATATTCATTTTCATCTACGGGCCAGAGTTTGGGCGCAAAATCTAGAAATAAAAGGCCCAGTTTTGAGCATGAACATCACTTTGCGACCAACTTGGAATTGAAAATAACTTCGACTAAATGTGCATTACTTCAAGTCTTTACCTTTTGCTTTTATGTTTAAGGAAAGCGGTGACTGCTAAATTTATCTTGAATTACGTAAAGCTGCACAGAAATTGCTGAATCCTTGTTCTCGTGACATATGCGGAGGCGCCCAGTAGGCAAGCAATACATAGAAATTGCAGGTACTCTGGATGGTATTTTCATGCAAAGATTATATTCATTCTGTTGTGAACTTCTTTACCGATAAACCACGATGCTTACATGTGATGCATAGCTTAAAACGAACTGTCGTGTCTTCGTTTGCTCGGGTTTGCTCGCGTCATGCTTTGGCCTATACAAAAGCACAAACCTAGACGAGAATTTTGTTCGAATCACATACGCCCTCAGAACAATAAAAAACAGCGGACATTGGAAATCGCTTGTTTCACGGCCTGTGGTTTTTGTATGAAATTCCCTTTGAACAGAAGCTGTTACGATCAAATAGACATGCGTATTAGATACCAGGTTACTGCAGCGCTAGTGCGCAGTTCATCTTTTTCGTTGTTGGTTGCGAGCATGTCAAAGGTCATTGTATCGAGTGCTTCGTGGACGTGCAAAGAGATGCTAAGAATATAGTGTTCGTTATTACAAGCGAAGGCAGCTACGTATTTATTGGGGATAAAACACAACACCACTCCAGATGTTCGGTAATGTTGTTTGGCCTAATTCATACTGCGGATTGCTGCAGGAGAATTCTCGTGTCCAGCAACCTATGTACAACAACCCAATGCCACAGATTTCAACAGAGTTTCTCCTATCCAGGCAAACATGCAATTATGATAGGTACAGGAGGCGACCCAGCCAACGCCCCCACCAACAGCAAAGGTATGCTAAATAATTTCTTTGCTTGATTCTTTCCAGTTACCCATTCTAAAACTCGTATTCTTGGAGTCTTAACGGAATTGAATCTCGCGTGACAGTTGCCTCTGCCTAACTCAAAGCGCTGTGAGCGCACCAAATACAAGTGAATTTCGCTCAGTATTAAGCCAGATACAAACATTTAAAAATTCGCATTTTAACTATCTTTAACATCAAATTGTTATTATGTCTGAGTTGATGCTACTTTTTCAAATACGAAGGCTATTATTTAGCAATAAGACTGCTGCTACTTTTCGTGACAGAAGCTCCTATTCATTGAATCAAATCTTAGGAAAGCTGAGAATTTTTGTTTAGGAACTCAACGTGGGTAATATCTGGTCTCTTGCGCTTCAAATACTAAAGCCAACGATGTACGTCACAAAAATACCGCAGAATCTAAAGGAATGGCTATGAAAAAACACACTTTTTATGCTGGGGAATTTTATCAAGATTCGTAGCATATGAGTGTTGATTTGCATTTATCAAATATGTAATATAAACAAATTCAGTATGTATTAAAGTAAATAGCTCCAAAATTATCGACATATTTGCCACTTTTGACGAGATGAAACATCAACTGAAAGAGCGACTGAATTAATTTTTATGAGCCCGTAAGCAACATCAATTGCAGAGCCAAGGCTTGTAGAAGTTCTACCCATTTTGCAGAGGTATGTAGCGTACATCTGAAATGAGCTAATTGAGCTAATACACACCTGCCTCAAGGCCATTTCTCTTTCAATAATCTGATTTCTTACGAAAATGAATATGAATATAAAAGTGTCCGCTTGACTATTATCTTGTCTTGTGAGCACTGCACTTTGCACTTTTAACAAATTATCGCGATTCACGAGTATGTTCTGGATGTGAATCGCATTCATTAATGGCATAGAGCTGAGAAGAAGTTCGAAAATTCAAGCTTGTATCATTCTTCTCCCAACTCACTATTAAGTAAGGATGGTATGTTGAACAATCAACAGTGGGTTGTTTCCATTTTGCCGTAGCTCTGCATCGTCACCGAAAAGCAGCCCGTGTACCGCTCCTTGTTTTCACAACTATGTGAAATTCTACCTATCATGCTTTGCATGAAAGCTACTAACAGATAACAATTCTTTCCTGCACGAGGTACAATCTGCTGTATCGAAAATCCGTGGCTAGGTCAGTCTATTCGAGCATGTTATACGAATGGTGCGTGTAACGTTGTCAATAGGTGCGTTGGCTGTGCAGAGTTTGGCAGCAGTGAAATCTCCTCCAACTCTGTCCTTTCCTGTGAAGTGTCCTATGCTGCACATTCTCGCTTCACCGCTTCTTTCTCGCTTATGTTCAAATTTTACAGATAATTTGTTAATTGTTGCACATTGATAGACCTGCCTTCCTGATCTGAGACTAAACCATCATCTTCTTGTCCCCAATGATCAGGGAGCGCAATCTAGGGGGTTTGATACGTGGAGTGCTAGATCTTCCCAAGAGATTTTTAAGAGAAGTGGCTCTAGGAATTGTCCAACGCGGTGCTATCGCACCCTACGAAGGGGACTAAAATATGGTTTGTAAGGTGCTATAGCTTTTACAAATAGCCGAGAAAAGCTTTTTCACCTTCTGATAGGGAGCTAGTATACTCGTACGGGGCTATATTCCCCAAAACCCCCTAGCACCATCCCTGATTATCAGTCCGTCCCTTCCTAGACAGAAAGTCAGTCTATGGCAAGCTGCACTAAATGATCGCGTAGCAAACAAAGCATGAGTTAAAAGGTCAGGAAGGTCGGCATCGGTTGGCTATAAAGTCGATCCAGGACCTTCCTACATTTCCTCAACAAATGCTTCGATTTGCTCCCCTGCCAATAATGTCATTGCCTTGCTATTTGGCTTCTATTTTTTGCCATAGTCTTGGAGTTCGGATTAAGTATAGCATCTGTTTTCATAAAATCCAAAGGAGGCATGATGACGGGGGCTATGATGTGCGAATGGCAGATATGCAAGCAGAAAGCTGGGAAAGAGGCCTGAGGCAGTCAATGAACTGAAAAGCATGCCAACCTTTTGAATTAGCTACTTCATGTCAACAGTCTTTGTGAAATACGAGGATTTTTTAGAATATTCAAAATTTATTGAAGAAGTATTCATTTTGCACTTTTTTATAGGAACCAGTGAACTTGAAGTTCAGGCTGACTACTCTCAATATTTCAAAAAACTTGAGGCTGAATTGTACTTAATTTGTTCTTGAATTATTAGGGTGGAAGCAATCTAGAAATTAGACAATATACAAGACAAAATTGGATGCTTTGGTTGAATGAGGCCTCATTAATCAAATGTTACATCCAAGTTGGCCTTTTTTGCATATCAATGTTTTTCATGGACAGAGGTTTATATATAGTTATAAATAAACAATATTAAGACAGTATATAGTTTCGCTAGGGGCAACTAACTCGTGGAACTCAACGAGGAACATGACAAGGCAGTCAATCCTCCTCAGGCCAACAAGAAAAGGACAATCCATGTCCATATACTTGTGGAAAGCTTACACATAGTTTTAAAAAAAAAAATTTTACAACAGTTCGTCAACCTTAGGCTTATTCTTAATCTTCCATCAAAGTTCTACTTCGTAGTTTTAGAAAATTGTTCTTATAAAAATAAGTGTACCTATTATACAGGGGTGATTTCTAGGGGGCTCAGGGAGGTGGAGCCCCCTTGTTAAAATTACTGTTCATTTTGGGGGCTCAACCCCCCTAAAATTCTTGCATTGGCCTTGCTTTTCAAAGTGTATTGACCTTGCTTCTAAAGTATTTTGTATTGCTATGATTCACTGCTATATAGTAAATGAGACATATCTAGTCGTTTATTATACTTTGTTAGTACTAAACTAAAGCATTATATCTGCGCCTTTTAGAATATGGGTGTGGTTGCACCCCCCTTGTTAAAATTTTTAGAAGTCACCACTGCTATTATATCTTCATTTGCTAGTTTCTAACAGCTTTTGAGATATAAGGTCTGTAATGTTGCCAAGTGACTGTTCCGTTTTTAGGCGGACTTGGCAAGTGTGCGACAAAATTGATAGAAGATTTATCAGAAGAATGCCCTAGTTAGAGCAGGAAGGTGTGGAATTACATGTGCCAGATTGAATCTAAAAATGGTACGAGTTTTAGGGGTCATTGCTAGGGTACAAAGGAAAACATTATGAAGCAAGTTTGAAATAAATGTCTGGTCAACTGCCATCGGACAAATGGAGCAAATTCAATTTTAAACAAATTCTGTATGGATTGATAAAAAAGAAGTTCTACTTATGGATTTTTGAAAATTAGTTAATGTTTGAACTGTAGTTGGTATTGGGTTGTAGTTGAAGCGGGGTGAGTGGCCGAGCGGCCCAGCCAGTTCCATTAGCTTAACTGAAGTTAAAGCATGGCTGTGTATGGTCAGACACTGGATGGGTGACCTTCAGATGAATGACCAAAATAGCTCACTCCGCCGTCCTTCAGAAGGGACGTTAAACTAGGGGTCCCATGCCTGGATGCGGCATGCATAATAGGCCTAAATTAGCTGAAAAAGCTAGGTATAACAGCTTACTCAAAATAAAGTAAACAACAGCAACAACAACAACAACAAATAATCACTATGGTATAGTGTAAAGAAGTGCAATCCCATGTTAAGCTTGCTAGTTCAGATAATCAGTCCTGTGAGTCTCTTTGTTTAAATGGGCTTCTTATTCCGAGCCAGTAAATTGAAACTGACAGTGAAATTGTTAAAACCACAATTTTAATTGCAATTACGATAGTGGCGAACAACAGTCACCGCAAAATCGTCTCCCCACCACCTTGTTGCAACAGGTTGTTTACTGTCTACTTGCAATGTTAAATGGTCTTGTGTACAAATAGTTAATGGAATTATGTTGGGATCTGAGAAGCATACGAAAACTTTTACATGTATTCCAGACAATGTATGATTAGAAAGAAAAGGTCCTAATTTGACATGAAGTCTGGAGTTGAATCTAGCGTCAGACAGTTGAAAATGGCCGTTAATTGAGATCAGCATAGCACAATAAAATCAATTGACTAGCAAAAGAATTCAATGAAATGAAACAGAATGTCACTCGCGTGCTATAAAGTAGCATTGAGTAATCATTGAAAAGCCGGCCTAAGGTTGTGTTACACATTGAGACAAAGCCACTGTTTGGTGTGTTCTATTCAAAAGAAACTCATTCACCTTCCAGGTGGCTGTAAAAATTAAGTAAGTAAGAGGTAAGGGTAAGGAATCACTACTACCACATAATGGTAAGGGATCATTCAACCGTTGCGTAGCGCTTCTAAAAGAGAGGGAAGGTACCTCTATTTGTTACGCTATTGTTTAATTCCTTTGGAGAGCTATAGTGCAGAGAGATACGAGAGGGGAAGGGGGTGGCAAGAATAGAAAATTTCGCGTTATGTTACAAGTGATTGACCCCTAAGTAAAAATAAGATTGGATTTAGAAGGAATTAAGCAAGAATCCAAAGATATGGGCTTATAGAACTTAGAAAGCACTCTTAACTCAATGCTTAAATAACTCACAACATAGGGCATCTGTCAGCTTTCAATGCTTAATCAATCGCCTTACCTGGCGATCAGAAAGCTTTATTATTACGCACAATGAAAGATGGCGCATGTATTATTGCTAGGCACTGCTATGCTCTTGCACCAGATGAGACTATTGTTGCGGGCTCCAGCTCCTACGTCTCTACGCAGAACAGCCACATAAAGACCCCAGCGAGATGCATTCACTCTAGTCACAAAACAACTTTTCCAGCAAAAGAATTATTTGCTCAATAATACATGTGCCTTGTGGCAAATTGTTAGCATTCACAAAGCAGTAGCCATAATGAACACCTCATAGCTACAGGACGTAGGAAATATTCAACAAGTTGGTGGAGGCGCATGCATTTTTGCAAAAATGACCCCCTATGTAAACTGAAAAGGGGCACTTTAACTACAAATTTGTGAGAAATTGAGGTGCATGTCCCCTATGGCCTCCGGCTCTTATTTCCATAATAGCAATTCCCTGTCAACCCAGCACGCTTGGCAAATCATTCGGTTTGAAGTGAACACTCTTTCAATATGGCCATAAGTTAGGATTGGCACTTTAACTCTCTTAAAAAATAGACTGGCATTGATGGTGTTACAGGCAGAACCGCTATCTTGTTCGAGCGTGACCGCGCGGTGTTCTTGGGTCTCCTGACTCTTTCTACGTCTGGTGGGACTGGGGATTGCATAGAAAGGCGACTGGAAATATCTGAAAGGGAAACTAGCGGATGTCTGGAATAGGACACGAGAGCTTTGGCATAGCCAGACATTCACCTTGACCTGCAAGCAGCCGATTACTTGCCACTCACAGGCCATTTTAAGCACCACTTCAAGTGTTTTGGTAACTTCTCTGTTTTTTGCTATAATTCGAGTGCTCAGTCTTGCCAATTCTTGACACCAATGCATAAGGGGGGGGGGGTCAAAATGGCAATTTTTCTGCTAGGTACTTGTTGAATGACCTCAAGTCCTGTTGCATAGGATCTCAGGGTCATAGGACAACTTGCTGCCTTATAACAACTTACATCCTAGGTCAGGGGTGTCAACTCACTTTGGTCCAGGGACTACATAAAGTATAATATGTCATCAAGCGGGCCAAGTAGGTTAAAGGGGCCAGAAGAGGTACTATGGTTAGGACGTAAGGACTTTAAAGTATACATAACTTATCGCAGTGTTCTTGCTGGCAAAAATCTGGTGGAACCAATCTTTTGTATCTCAGCCAGTACAGACTAGGAAAATATCGCTATGTTTTACTTAATTCAAAAATCCTCCAGGGGCCACAGTGAAGGCCTTGGCTGGCCGGATTCGGCCCGGAGGCCGCGTCTGACTCCCTGGCATGAGTCAGAAGATGACTTATCGCCATAGGACAACTTGTCGCCCCTTGATGAGACTGCTGTAAAAGTGGATATGTATAAAATTGTACAGGCAACAGCAACTCATTATGCGATTCTTCACATTTTTGATCATGATCGTGATATCAAGACACCCGGTGCCGCTTGAAGCTAGTGATACAGTGTGGTAACTGAGGAATATAGATTAAATAGAAGGATATGAAAAATTCATGACTGTCTCAAAAACCTGACACAGACAAAAACAGACAGTTTAGGCAACTGCCTATTGTTACACCTGCATGAAATTCGGCTGTCTAGCGCGCATCTGTTGCATGCGGTTAATCCATCCACTTAGATAATTTTATGATGATTTCATGATGATTTTATGACGATTTTGTGGGGATTGCATGCTATTTAGAAACACTCCTATGTCATTCTATCGTTTTTTTGACTACTATCTTCACCTCGCTTCAGTGGAGACGTGGAGAGCACTTCTCGATTTCCAGCCAGCCTCGGAAAAAGCAAACGAAGAGTCACTTTTAGGCCAATTGGATGGAGAGGAGTAAGAAATCGAAGTTTATACCAAGTTTAACAACAAAACCTTTAGTGTTTCTGCTCATGGATTTGTGGCATTTGCTAAGCATCTCAATCAACAGCATTGATTGGTTTCTGAGGAGAAGTTCATTGATCTGAACAACCGTGTTTTCCATGCTGAGGAATATAACATAAAATTCTGTGCAATGCACCCCATTTTAATTATCAGAAAGCAACATGCTCAAACAAACACATTATAATATACTATATCACTGAATGGACAATTAACATGATTGATTCTTCCTTTTACAGTTGGCTAAGAGAGGTAGGTGTTGTGCTACATTAGCTAATTGAGGCCAGTATGTTTACCAATATTCCCTGTAAATTATGGATAGGAATGCTTTAAGGATCAGAGATAAAAATTACAGTGCCTTCAGATAACTGTAAATACTGCAAGATGCTGTTGCATTTGACAAGAGATTAATTATCTTTTAATCGACAATATAGCCTTTATGCACTGCACGAAGTAAACATCTTTTAGTGATCAAAATCAGAGAAGGTGAAATTCTTATCAAGCGTACATACAACTAGCACGAACCTGGGTGTAGAGCTGATCACCTACGAAGTTGCGAAAAGTACTCTGTTAAAAGAGATGAAGATGACGATAAGGAGTGACCGTAGCTGTTGCCATGGCTCCCAGATAAGTCATGTTCTGAGTATGTTTATATATATAGCACATCAAGGACAATAAATTCACTATTGAACTAGAAATACTGCATATTTGCAAGAACATCTAGAGGTATTACTTAGTTTGAAGGAATCTAAGGAGTGGTAGGGGTTATGCAGCCCCCTTCAGCTGGACAGAAATCTTTTTCATTTAGGCAAATTTCCTGAAAGAACAATATGACATTTTCTGACTACTCTTCAGATTTCTTCATGCATTTTGGCAGGAAGTTTACAGTCCCCTTATATTTGAAGTCCTCCTCGTCTATGGAAGAACACTTCTTCAATCTGGTGAGGAATCATCTTGCTATCATCTCTATACACACTACTTACATCGCAGATTAAGTCCCAACTTCAGGTAAAACTTCAGAAAGACTCTTCTTCCACCAGGTGAAGGATCATCTTCCTATAATCCCCTAGAAGCATTATCTACATTGCACTAAGCCCCACTTTCAAAGACAACTTCAGAAGGAAACTTCCTCCAGCTGGCGAAGATTCATTTTCCTATCATCTCATTGCTGAAGTGCTAATTATATTTCAAGAAAAGATTGTTATTTATGGTACTATTCGCTCTTCCAAGGTTCAACCCCAAAAGTGTAAAAGAATGAGCAATTCAAACGTTTAATATACAATGAGCCTGTCTATGCCTTGCAGCATTCCGTAAATAAACATGGTTCTGTTTGTAGAAAGATGCAGGGCTGCTCCACACCCTATGAACCACGGCGGAAACATACTTAATTGCTTTTGTAAATCGAAAGAAGATTGTCTGGAAATCTCTTATTCTCAACCAACCTTCAAATTTTCCTTCAATTACTGACAAAGTCGGGAAAGGCATGTTTTGGAATGTATCCATAATGCTTAAACTTTGTTAAGGTAATCTGAAAGTACGCAAACTTGATAAGGAAAGTGGTTCAAAGTAGAAAGCACGCTTTTGTGCTAATGATATTGATGGCGATGTGAATTTGGACCATTTCCTTATTAAGAATACTCTTGCTGTAATCAGTTTAGCAAGGGAAACCACCCATATAATTGCTAAAAAAACAAATTAGAATATTGCCTGCGAGATTTCCAATGAGGAAGACTCAAGTACAACACGTTTTTTTATAAGAAACCACTTTATAAGTAACCTAGTACTAGACAGCCTAAAATTTAAGAAACTTTTAGAACTACAAGGAAAGAGCTAAGAAACTTGAGACAAATAACACATTGAAATCGTTACCTGGTTCAACGTAAAGCTGTACCAAAACAATGTGAATATGATATTGACTCGCACTGAAACATTTTGTTTGTTACATGATAAATAGTTTGCTACACTCACATTCTGCGTAAACTTTCATAGCAAGTTAGTTCACTAAATTAAGAAACTTTGAAGAAACTTTTTGAACTGAAATATTGCCGCAAATTAAGAAGCTTTTAGTACTAGGCCTTGAGCTAGGTTTCTTTTAAAAACCACGTGTAATTTCCATGCAGCAGATGACAATCTGGGAAAGTGCGAGTCAAGGATTGATTTCCAGGAATGGTGACGGTCGTTAGAGGAACGAAGCATGCAAAATGTGTAATTGCTGAGGTCTTCTCCATGGTTTTCATCTCCATTACTGCTATCACACTAGATCAGTGGTTCCTAAACGGGGGTCCGCGGTCCCCTGGGGGTTTATGGTAGACACCAAGAAGCTGCTGAAGCTTGCAAGCTGCATGTTGTTGAATCTACAATACTTGAAATAGCCATATTTGCAAGATTTCAATGGCCTGAGCATACAAACTTTTCGTAAAGAGAATGTCAATGCGAAGGGGTTTTGTAGATTATTGCAGCAAATAAACAAATCTACAGAAATGGGGCTCTAGAATTTAATAATGAAAATTCTACAACAATTGGACCCATCTCGCTGGGATTCCTAAAAATAAGGGTTATAGCATAAAAAGATTTTCTACTAGCCGCATTCATTTTGAAGATACCCCTCCGGAGGAGGACTGCAAGTAGAAACAGCAGGTAACACGGGACAGCCACGTACAAATTTTGAAAAGTTTTGGAAGCACTGCACTAGAAAACGTACTAATAATGCCTTTTCTAGAGTGACGAATAATCATCCCCTCCGATCTTATATTTCTGACATTTTTTCCAACTCCCCGCTCTTGTTCCACCCCCTATTTATTAATTTTCCAAAATATTGAGGATATCAATCTATAATTTGCTCCAAATATGAGCCAAAAACTAAAATTCATTACATTTCATAATGGACAACGTGCTCATTTCAGTTGCAATCATCAGGCCAATGGCATAAATAAAAGAATTATTCCAATCATTCCAATTCCCAATTTATCAAATTTTTAAATATGTCCAACTCCCCATTTATTAAATTTTCGAGAATTCTCAAACCCCCCAATTATTTGGTACTCTAGAGTAGCTATAAGTTTAAAAAAATTTGCATCACTGAACGGTGATATGGAGATGCCACTTTTGTGCCAACAGTATGGGTCGAAAATAACGCAAAAATACGCGCACCATTTCTAAATAAACAATTCTCACTTTCATAAAGAGGTAGCCCTTCAGCAGTAGTTGATACCCCTTAACACCAATCTAACACTATTTCTCTATCCAAAACCCTTTCGCTCCTCGCTTTCCTTCTTGCTCATGCTTTTCTCTCCTTTCGATCACCTTTCTCAGTCACGTGATTATTCTCTTAATTCAAACATCCTCACACCACAAACCACAGAGTAGATTCTTATAGCGATAGCTCAATTCTTTGTACCTTGGATTCATACCTAGGTAGTCCCGGGCTCAAAAACAACTCCGGTTTGCTTTCAAGGCGGTTTATCAGAATTTTATAGAACCATGGAATACTCTATAGCAGTAGTACCTACTCTTTTATCGCCACGGACCGGTCAATGTTTGACAGTGATTGACGTGGCAAATAGGAACCATATTTCTCATGCGGCCCGGTATAACTTGATCTACGGACCGGCACCAGTCAGCGGCCCGGTGGTTGGAGACCAGCGCTCTACAGTACATATGAGCCAGGGGGTTGGAACGAGTGGTAGGGAGGAGCTGGAAAAGAGTTGACGCGGTATTGAGGTAAGTATTGAGTTTAATATAGTCGTGCACTAATATTAGGACAACGTGAAAATGCACGTGAGGCATGAAGTCAAACACACCAATATAGACAAACGAGTGGGTATAATAATGGTCTTCAACCTTTGTGCTGGAGTGGAACCCCAAAGAAACCTTCTAGTGGCTCGAGGACCCTCTGCTCACATAACTGAATAATGGCACAGGAGAATTGAAAATCACAGTCGTAGGATTTGATTTACTTATGACGAAAACCTTGGACTGTACTGGGGGGGGCCTTGTTGTAAACTACTGGCTTAGAATAATCGCTGGGAGGTAGGGAAATGTTTCAAAAATCAATGTGCTGAGAGGTCAGCTGCTTGGCATCCAAAAGATGCATGCAAAATATCCATCGTTTATATTGTTGGCTGCTTCCTTACATGCTTTGGTCGATAGGTATTACACCTTTGAACTGAAGAGTTTTTTTATTTAAGGTGCAGAATTGCAAGTTAATAAAATTAACTTCCCTTAGTTTATTATCTTATTTACTTCCTTATAAACTGCCAAAGTATTTTATGCTGATTTATATCAATGAGTTTTTGAGTGATAGACCAAACAATCACTTTTTACCTACAACTAGAAGAGCCAGTCGATAGTGTGCCCATAGAACTAAAGATGAGCAATCTGATTGTCTTTATTAGCCATGACGAAACAACGTCAGGGATATTGAAACATGAGAATGCTGGCGAGTTTCACAAGAATGCTTATAGGAAACAGAATTCACTAATAAGACAGCGATTTTCCTGTATCACGCAATGCCAATAAAGGAAACTTATATTTTCCTTCACACCGTGATACATTTAGCACTATCTAGCGAGCACTTTCGTCACGTTATAAAGTGACGTCATTGATGCCCAATTCCCTTTGGCGTTCGCGGTTGAAGATAGAAGCAGGGGTTTATGTCCAAAGAAGGATTTTTAAACCGCTTCGTTCGCTTTAAACAAGCTACGGGGTGAAGAAATGCTAAAGTTTATGCCGAAAGATTTTCTTCTTTCAAGAATTCAACGAAGATGTGGACTGCTCTCTGAACCCTGTGTTGAGTTGCAAAATAGCAACTGAAGATAACTGATAGTAAGCTAGCTGTTTGTAATAGGGTGTGGTCCAAAGAAACAAGGGATTAGCATGTATATTTTAACTGTGGGATAAAAAGCCGCAAGCTAACAATAGGCATTGGATGGAGGGCAGCAAAGGTCAGAGGACAAATTCTATGAGTTTTGATAGGAGAATTAGGCATTGGCAATACTTGAATGTTGCCTTGTCACAGTTTTCATGAACTGGAAGGTATATGTGAATATTCTACCCTGCGAAAACTATCCAGAAATGGTATAGTTCTCGCTCAACATATCTTACATTAAACGTTTTTTATAAGAAAAAGTTTATAACAAAATGAGGCTCAAATGGTAAAAATCTTAAGAAAATCTTAAGAAAATCACGAGGCTCAATCTCCAAAATTAAATGTTGTTATTCTCCAAAAATCGATATTTCGTTATTATTGCATTCGAAATGTTAAAGATGGAATTCAAATTCAAGTACAGAATATTAATAACGAAAGTGATAACCATTTTTAACCAGTTTATTTCAGAAAAAGTTAAGAAACAGTTAAGAAAATCTCAGGCTCAATTTCGGGAAAAGTTAAGAAACTTGAGGCTCAGGTAAAATTATGGTTTTCTTATAAAAAAAGCGTGTATTGTCGTAAAACTTGGTTTCAGATGAAAGGGTGTGTCCTATCTCACAAAGAGAAGGCAATTGCTTTCGTCTTGGGTAACCATCGTATCTTAGAGCTTATTGAAACAGTCAATTGTGTCTCCTCGCAATGCAGTGTGAATATGCGCGTATGCCTGATCTACCACACAACAATGCTTGATTTCGCATAACGCTACTTCATAAATAATTCAAGCAGATACAAATCGAACAAAGCCATGCCAGTGATAATAGGAACTGCTCCTAACTGGTGTGAGCTAATTTCCTTTCGTGACTTTTCAGTTTATTTGTAGAAAGCCTAACATGAAAAAAGGTCAATGATGTGACCTTCGTGACAAGAAATCCGATTGTTTATCCAGATTCTGAGGATGGTTTCTTATTCCAGCTTATCTTGGAATCACATGTTACCCAGCACACCTTAGTTCTCATCTGTGTATTTATGAAACTTAAATAGTATTAGGATTTCATAATGTTCACGCTATCCAATGCCTTGTTTGGAATTTCACAGGGCCCTTATGAGATGGCTGTTGACGTCGTTTCAACTAATTGAAACAGAAGATGCAGCCCAGCACGGTATTTGGCATCAGTGACCCAGACGTAGCTCTTAATAAAAAAGTAGGCCCACAAACCAAAACACCATGTACTTGAATGCGCACGCCTTCCATAAAGCAAATAGCTCACAAATATGGCAACTTTATTGGACTGCTGGAAACGAAACATTACCACGAAATTGCGAAACATAACGCAACGCAGCTTAGCGTAATGATACTCAAAAGACATGCTGGAAGGATGCGAGAATTCTTTCACAGATCACCATCACAGCCACCTAGAGGGGGGCAGGAGAGGCAAACTGTCCCAGAGCCTCAAGCTCCAAGGGGCCTCGTAATACCCAATGCTTCAAGGTCTGGGGGCTCATAACGTAAACCAGTAGTAATTTTCCAAAGTTAACTCCTAGACGCTGGAAATTTTCTGCTCGCCTCGCTCGCAGGGGGCCTCATCCATCTCCTTTGCCCCGGGGCCTCAGAATTCTTTCAGCGGCCCCTGCTCACCATAAATCACCCCCCTTTCTGTTAAAATTAAAATCCCGTATTTGGCTCCTTAGCTGTAAGTGAGAATTTGCATAATCTTTAGAAAATGTATTGTAATGGTCTATTCGATAATGTTCTAGAAACAGAATAACGTATGATTCACGGCAGAACGTTCGCAGCATCAAACTAAACTTCATCTGAAAAACGCTGACACTAACTAGCGCACTGATTTCTCTTTTCGAATCTCACTGAATGACTATTGGAACTCAACACGAAATGCATGATCACCATTCACGGAGCCATTGTGCTGGCAACTTTTGTCCATTGAAAAGTTTCGTTTGACTTTTGGTAATTTGACCTAACTTTTGACTTTGCTTGAGCAAGTTCTTTTCCATGACATCAGAAAACCATATATTTAAGTACAATACATGCAGCGAAAATTGGAAGTAAGTTTACATCTAGTAAATAATCTTTTTATGTGTTTGACTTTTTATCTCCCCAAATACGTCGCCAGAAAAGCACTAGACTGGTTGTGCGCGTCAAATATTGGAAAGCGCGCAAGCTAGTGCGCGGGTAAGATATTGCGGGCGCGCAGCAAAGGTTCTAGTCTGGAGGGGAGGGAAGGCGTTAGCAACAATGCGGAAAAGGGGGTCAGGGAATGGGAGGAGGTTTAGCTTTAAGTGGACATCCTTCCAGTGCAGTCTCTTTAAGTGAGCAGAGAGCATTTAAAAGTCGTTTTATCATCATCTTCCTTTGCTAAAGATTGAAAATTAAGTAATTAGTCGGTGGATACTACAGAACTTAGCAAGGGCACGAAAAGCTGCGACATTTTTAGACGTATTTAAAAGCCGTTTTCGTCCGACACTCGTCAGAACGCAAAACGCAAAAATCCATAAAAGACCATTGCGTTTTGCGTACAAAGGTTATGAAACAGATTTGGGTCTCTTCTGGAGCAAAGGGGTGTGGTATCTATCCACGTAAAGAATCGTCAGTTGCTTATGACTGAAATTTATAAAACAAGGTCTGGCTTTCATGAAGGATATTTTCGCTGATCGGAATACTGGTTACGATCTAAGGCACGGTAATGACTCGCAGCTTCCAAAAGTGCGTACAACAACATACGGAATTGAGACTACATCCTTCCTTGGAAATAGACTTTGGTCAACTTTACCAAACATAATCAAACAAGCAAGCACACTTCCTATTTTCAAAAGCCATATTAAATGTTGGAAGGGCGAGAACTGCAACTGTAGACTTTGCAAAATATATGTACCACAGGTTGGGTACCTAACATGATATGTATCAACTTTTATTTTACACCTGTACTATATTTTAATTTTTTAAGCCAGTAGGCCTTAATCAGTAGTAATCTTGCTATCTTAATTTCTTTTGAAATAAATTGTTGATATTGATATTGATATCGATAGAGTATGAAACATTGGAATGCGCCAAAACATGCACAGACGATAATTTTCGGATCACTGGGCAAGCAAGATCGCCTTTTCGTCTAAGAGTTCTGGAATCTGTTTAGATCAAGACTCAAAGCCCAGTCTTGTGCAGACAAAAAGAGTTCATCTTCTCACTGGGACTCTTCAAGTAAACAATGGTTGATAGGTCCTAATTGGCCACTCTTGGGGCCAATTAGACGCATCCTATCACATGTATCTGCATCTATATGTTTCGGTTAACCTTTCGGTCGCTATCCGACGTTTCATACTCTGAAGATATCGGACGAAAGGAGCTGTCTAAAAGTATTGCCGCTTTTTCGTGCTCTTGTTAGATTGAAAAGTAAAGAGGCAAGCAAGAATTAAGAATAGAATGGATGTCTTTTTCAACAAGTTACTACTTTTTCATATTTTTGTAGCTCATTGTCTTCCAACTAAGTGTCTGCACGTACAGGGAGAGGGGATTTTTAAGCAAAAATGAACAGGCATGGGACAGGGAAGGGAGGGGATTGAAAACTGTCAAAATTGTGCGGACATCCTTTTTTGATGACCACTTGGAGCAAATTAGCCATCATTGCTTGGTGTAAACTGATCCAATGCGACACATACTGTTCATACCGAGCGCAAATGTCCCTTCACCTCAAGCACAGGCTGTAGAACGACTTCTTGTGGTGGAAATGTAAAGTGTGAAAATATGCGAAGATAAGGCCTTTGACTTTCCATGTACAAATTGAAAACTCAATTCTTTCGACAACAAACAGAAAGCAATTGTGGATGCAAGCATAGCAGATGTGTGCTTACAAACAATTTTTGCAGTGACCACGAGCGTACAGGTGAATACTGTTTACTGCTTAAAAGGTATAGCAGTCTTGATCACACGGACACGTGTTCCCACTGTTTAAAATGTAGTTCCCCCTGATAATGCCTACAGAGATGTTCTTTTTTGTTTTTGAGGTTGTCCCTCAAAGTATATTTGTCCGCTTCACATTTATAATGCTTTTACCCTTGTACTCACATTGAGTTTGGTCAATAATTAAGAAATTGATCTTTGCAGAATGAGCCTTCTCTTTTTAGTCTGATTTCAGGATTAGGGGATCAAATGGCGAGCTGATCTTCACTTTATCTCTTCATCAATGTTCACTTTCTGCTCTAACTCAATTATGACCTGCCGTAATGCCAATAATTACTAAGATGTTCATCAAATAGATTTTCTGGAAGGCATTCAATTTTGCTTGAGAAGAAAGAAAGAGGCATCGCAAGACAAAAAATATTGAAATGCATTTAAATGAAAATTACAGGACTCCTTTGGGCAGTGTTTGACACAAGTCAATTGACAGAAAATAAAATCAAAGAAAGTCAAAGGGAATTGTCTGCTTGAACTATTGACGTTGCTTGAACTCACTTCATTAATACCCTCTGTTTCGCAATCGCTGTGTACGGTCACGGGAATAAAATTATAGTTCAGCTTAGTTCAAGTGATTGTACATACAATTTTACAGCATTTAAGAAGATCAGCGACCTATTTTGGGTAGATCAACCTCATGAATATCTTACTGTTCATTACGTTTCACCCTATATTTCTGCTGCTTTGAGATTTATAGGGGCTTTCCTACATGAAAATTGAACTTGGTAGTAATTCAGATATGCTTGAGGAAATACGTGAGAAGTTTCTTATAAAGTGGTAGCCACATGTGTAAGCCTCAAATTCACCCAACTTAAGTACCCACTTCATGAACTGCCTTCAAAAAACACAGCTATTGACATGCTAACAAGCCGTTCAGTACTTCTCCTTGCATATAGTCACGTCAGTGTTGTGTACTCTAAATTTTTGGCGAGTATATGAAGTGATACAATGCTGTCCTTAAACTAGATAGCTCATCTGGTCAGCATTAAATATATCTATCATAGTACCTGATTATTGTTGGCATTTCTGAGCTTTTTTCTCTATTATTTACACAAAAGGATTGCTAACCATTGTGTGCAAGAACTGTGAATGGGACTTCCACCCCTGATATTTCTACCATCTTTTCACTATAAACTCAATGCGAGGGTGTTGTGCTCTGTTTCGAGCCATAAAATACAACTGCAATTTGTTGGGGGCCATTACCCCAAAATTCTTGCGGAGGAGAATGCTCAATGCCATTCAAGAAGCAAGTGGGGGGATTTTCAATGGGCACTCGTTGGTAACATGCCACACGCTTTGATCTTCAGCTGTTTGCTCAAAAGAACTCCTAATCAATTTGGGCGAGATATGAATTTGGAGCTTATTATATCCTGCCTTGCTACTGGACAAACTGGCCATGTGAAACGACCTCGTTTATTTCTTGTGATAAACCTCTTTCAGCAGGTAAGACAACCAGTTACGAGACTTCGCAAACATCAAAGAACCCCTGTATACTAAACACAGAAGTTTGTCTAGACCAATCAATTCTATTTAAGTCTAGACAGAGATTTGGTCCCCTTTTATGGTCTGACCAAAAAGCGAGCAAAGGCCAACTATGGAGTATTGTCAAATTGCATAAGAACGGCGATGTAAAGTCAAATGGCAAAGGCCATCTCAAAGGTTAAATCGGCCTAAAGGCAGTTGAAATGTTATATAATATAAGCGCTTTGATATTTCATTGATGGCGATAATGGTGATAAGGGGTCATTGATTGTGATTTCACGACTTTGATTCTGATTTTTTATTTATTCACAGAAAATTGCAGAGTAAGGTTGCGTTACCTTGCTGCTGCCCTATATCCTTATCAAAGTAGTACTTGGGAAAGGCAGTTGAATTTCAAAAATTTACGTATTATAAACAGGGATATTCGGAGCATTTTAAAAGTAGGGGAACATGTATTGAGGGTGCACCTTCGCAAACAGAAAGTGCACGTCTATATGCAGGAGAGGGGCACTCTGCCAAAATAATGCCAATATATTACGGTCAAAATAATGACATATTTTCCCTGAAAAAGATTGTCATGCTGCAAGCGATTAAGTCACACCCGAGTCACTGACATGGCACGAGGATGGGTGTAATGACAAAATAGTGATGACTTTTTGTGTCATGGGTTAAGTGTCACATTGTCACACTTGCCGATATGAAGTTGCAATCATGAATTAAATTGTTTAAAGAGATGCGTCCTGCCCAATCATGGTGTCATCTTTTTCTGTATTGTACTTGGTACACATCATAGTGTAATCTATTTCGCATCATATTGTAATCTATTTCGCATTAAGTAGTTATTTTTGACTAGAAAGAAACCAGCAGTAAAATGAACTTGAATGTAAGTGAATTTACATATGAACAAAATGCTGTTAGCTAGAATTCTGTGCTCTGGGGGGATCAGCATTGATCTTTGAGGGAGGAAGATTACTGCAAGTATGTACCCTCTGCCATACACCTTAGGAATCGCATTTGAAAAGAAATACATTCATTTTGGCGTCATCTTATTTTCAGGAGAGCAAAATCAATAAGGTAGTTCTATCGTGGTGTCTCACAACTTTGGTATTCGCTAAAACTGGTTGCCCTTCGCACTCTATTAATCAGGCTACTTACCCTCCGGCCTAAGCGACTAGTGACGTCAATCTAATGTTGATATCACGCTTTTTGATTGATGTGAGCATAGAAAATTAATACAAAAGAATCTATTGTTCTATTGTCTAAATCATGTCTTGAATTCATGTAAGGTGGCTTGACTGTCCAATCAGGATGCGTTATTCCTTTAAGGTGTCAAACGTAAGCAGAAGCATGTCATGGCCAACGTTGTTTTGTTGCGTTAAAGGCGAAGCCAAGATTGATAATGGAAGTTTATGTCACCTAGATAGTTTGTCACATTATCGAGCAACTTAATAACAGGCAAATAGGAAGGTATTTGTACAACCTTTGGAGTGATCTCTTTGTGTCTTGTACGCAGAAGAACGTTGCGAATTCCATGTGCTACAGCGTGGAGAAGGCCAGAAGTTGCAAACGATTGCCTCTACAAGCACTTGTGGAAGGTGTTGACAGAACGGAAGAGACGGAGTTATAAGGCATCGCGAAGAACTGGAGCAGCTCTCACATTTGCTGCAGATTTGAATATTATTTGCCTCCGTTTGCTTATTGATGTAGCATGCGAGCTGCTTACAAATGAGTACAAACACTACCAAGAAGCGGCGAAGGTTTCAAGGGTGAGCCATGTTGCTTTCAAACGTCGAAATGAGTTATTTTGTTGTCGAAGCAACGTAGTTAACCATACGATCCTCACAAGCGAGTGAGATGTTATCGAAGTCACAAATGATTCTTTTGTGAGGAGATATTTGTAGTTTGTCGCAAGCACTGCATTGTGCTTTAAAATCTGCGTCTTGTGTTGGCCTAACGACAAGAATTCTTATCCCGTGTTGCCGAATTCAACCCAGCAAGCACGTTGAAATAAAATCGTAAATCTAACGTGCTCCCCGTAGATGTGTAACTATGTCATTTCGACATGTTTTTCGCAATGACTCCTGACTTTTATTAGTAATGTAAACTACTGATGAACAGCTCAGAGAAGTTGAAAATTTGGATGTTGAAACGATACAGTAAACGACAAACGTTCATGGGTGTTGCATTTTCAAGCAGACCTAAAACTTAATGTTTTGAAATAAGTCCAAAATGTACTTGAAGGATCTGAAAGATCCTTGTTACCAGCCGTCTTATAGAAGTGTACTCTTTTTAGTAAGTACGTAATACCCTTGTGTTAGATCAATCTTATGAAACCAACACGATTAACAAGCCAGACTGTAAGAACCCTCAAAGGTGCATCAGTTATGGCTGGTTATTATTTATGAAGTATTGCAGAAATCCACTTGTTCTTGAAAGGCAGGGCTTTCTCACTCATGAGCTCTAGGGTTGCATGTTTATCCTTGCAACACAAATTCCAGACAGTGTAACTGCACGTGCAGTCAACCGTGAAGAGATTGTTGTCTAACGTCTAATTAAGTGGCTGAAAATAGATCCAGCTAAGTTTGTACAACTTTACCAATTTCCAGCTTATTATGAAGTAGCCTGCCAAGTAGATGCTATTTGTCCCCTTCGCCATGAGATTTGGTTGCTAGAAAGCTAGCCAACGTCACCAGGGTTTGCGTGCCAAATAGTGACTGGATGGCGCAGCGGTTTTTGCCTTTTGATAAACACCAAAGTGTAGTGTAGTCTTCGAAGGAAACATGGCCGAAACAATCTGGTCACTCGTTGCACGCCACTTGTTTTACATTCCGATAATTTTCTTCCGCACGAGAGCGCATGATGAGGTTTGGCAATCACATTTTAATCATTGTACAAGGATGATTTGAATAATATATTAAAAATTAGTTTTATTTGTAAAACACATATAAAGCATACATAAATTGCTCAACGGTGAGGCAGGGGGTGGTGTGGAGGGGGACTCAGGGGGCTCACCCCCCTTCTTAGAAGTATGAGAGATTTTTGAGGGCTGAGCCCCCATTCACCGAACATATTTTAGACTGGACAAGTTCATAGCTACGCATTTGCCAAAGGAGAAGAAAGGGAAAGTACAACTCTATACTTGCTTTCTCCTTCTTTTAATGCTTTACATACATTGGTTTGACAAGTAAATTATTGCCATACATGCAAAAATGGGCTTAGTTAAAGGCGTGGTCAATATATTTCCTACAATACAGCCCCCGTTTTACAGTTTTTGGACAACACCACTGCGGTGAGGTATGCATCGACTGGTAAAGATTGGGCTTCATTCACTTACGACTCATGACTTACGACTCATGACACTTTCCCGCTACTGCGCAACAGAACGCGAAACTGAAACGCTCGGTTTTTTCTAGGAAGCCACAAAAGCATAAATTAATATTGCAGTCTGAAGGCACTTTGCTCCTGCTGACAGTTTTGGAAGGAGATCTTTGTTACATAGACAATATCTTTATATCATAGTTCAAATCTAGTAGGACGGTTGAGACATTTGTTGATAGTTCCCCATACTCCCGCCCTACTTTAGCATATATATTTAGACGTTATGAAAGATTTCACTTTAAAGCGTTTCATTTTCATTTCATCAGTGTTACAGATATCTGCGAGAAGATAGCTCTGTTGGTATAACGTGTGTCCTTCAACGCTATGTATTGCCATATTTTCATGAAGTAGTTTGTCGTTGGTTGGGGCTTGGACAGCTCTTATGAGCCCCCAAGCTTATGAGGTCCTAGAGAGGGGGCCCCTCAGAGGTTCTTAAGAGACACGGTTTTTTATGGTAGTTAGAGGGAAAGTCAGATAGGGCCCTAATCTTACTGAATTGTTTTTGTTATCCCACTGCTCATATAGCATGCGAATAACCTTCCTTGTTTGCTGCATAAGGCTACGCGCTTTTTTATAAGGAACGTAGCTCAAGGCCTAGTTCTAAATGTTCTTTATTTTTGGACCTCGTTTTCTCAAATTCTAGTACTAAAAGTTCCTTTATAGTTCTTTAACTTTACTGCACATATAATGTACAGACGCAAGGAAACATCAAAATTCGGAATTTTTACTTAAATTTTAGCTAGAACTTAAGAATGAAAACACAGATAAGGAAAGAAAGAAGTTTATAGATGTATCTGTGCGGGTTTTGGCTGTAAATGAAGCGAACCAGTTTCCTAATTATTGATTATTTGCAGTTATAGAAGCTTTAAAATTGAAATGTTCCTTAGCTTTCTTTCCTCTCGTAGTTTAAGTTCCTTAGCTATTTCGGCCGTCTACATGTAGGTTCCTTATAAAGTGGGTCCTCATAGAAAATAGCTGTGTATACATTTTTATGTTGAAATTTTAAATCCCTTCGAACTCAGTTGTTTCATGCACTGTGACACATTCCTTTGCTAGTTCTTCATTTATTGCCAGAAATTGATTACTCACCTAAGATTGTAGAGAAAGATTGGCTTTAGAAGATTGGAGAATGGGTTCAGAGACTTTTGTGCCCCAAATTTAATTTGCTTGTTAATTCAATAAGTGGATGCGTCGATTCGTTGCCTACGTTTGGACTTATTTTTTTGTCCAGTAACGAAGCTTTTCTGTTGAGAAATAACTTTCCTGTCCAATACTTTTAATGCAGGCTGAGATCGACACCCCCAACTTACTTTATAAATTTTCGGCAGCCACAAAGCTATGTAAGGATGAGCCAACTAGCTAATGACTTCTTGTATTGTTAGGAATAGTGCCCCCGTCCTCCTGCCCATTCCCCTTTAGTTACATTCCTTTGTTTTGTTCGGTTAGGCCATTCGTTTGTAGTCAATCATGGCAGCTAGTGGCCATATAAGAAACTTCCTTCGAATATCTTATTGTAACATTATGTGTCATAGAGTAGGAACCGGGGGCACAGGGGATGGCTTGCCCCCAAATGTCAAAATGTCTATGTTAAGTGCGCATTTGCAGCTTACAGGGTTGCCATTTTTGCATGTTAGGGTGTCCCCAGTTTGGAATGTTGCGTGAATGACTTATTGATGGATCAGCACATTGTTTGGTAAAAGTATGAGTGATGCTTGGACCGAAGAATTAAAATACTTATTACTTTCTACTTTAGTTTTGAAGGAAGTGAAGATCCACAGCCGCCACCAGTGCTGTTACGAAGTCCCGCTTCCATTTCAATAGGGGGGGGGGTAATTCGAAAATTGCTCAACGGAAAAAACTGCCATTTGACCCCTTCATCCCCCATGTAACGGCTTGTCACATTCGAGCTGATCCTCCCTCTTTGTAACGTAACTTCCAGCACCTGCCTCTGTTTATGTGGAAAATATAAGTTGATGCAGTATGGCAAAAGATAATAGTTCAAAATCGCTGAAATTGAAGATTGATTAGAGATAGTGCAAGATCCAAGCTCGATAAAGTTTTAAACGCTTTGTTTATTTGAGTATTTTTTGGGAACAATCATCAGAAAGTGAAAAAGTAGAACTATTGCAGTAAATTGTTGGCGTTATGTAGCGAAAGTAATTCACACCCCAACCTATATTTTCCGTAACAGTTTGTCACAGAAATAGTGCATACCTACCAACCCCCTACCGTTGCGTACTTTTTGAATGACCGGATGTGAGTGTGTGGGCCAGTTATTTTGGGTCAGACAAAATGCGGAAATATTCTTTAAAATGATAATATAGTAATCGAGTGGTAGATAGGACTGGACTAAGTAATGCCAAGCATTATTAATTGAAAACATTAATGATATATATAAAAGAGTAGAAGTAACATATATCTATAGTACATTACGTAGTTTGCATCGGCATGAAACATTGTGCTTTTCAATCTGCTATTCAGAAGGTTGTTTTAGTTGTATTATAGCTTTCTTCAAAACATCTCCGATGCTTCTATTTCATCATCTATGATTTCATGTTAATACATCTCTTACATTGCAGCTATCGCCCTACGATAAACCCTTCAAAAAGACACAGAGACAGACTGAATCAAGAACTTGAAAATCTTTCGAAACTTCTCCCATTTCAAGAAGAAGTGATTGCACGGTTGGATAAATTGTCAGTTCTTCGACTCAGCGTTAGTTATCTGCGGAACAAAAACTACCTCAAAGGTAAGATTTGCTTCTATCATCATTATCGTGTAACAGAGCGCTCAATTTTTGCTGATTAGGCCACGTTGTATTTATTGATATTTGGATTGGAATCACCAACCTTTGGATGTGATACACTCTTTTTTTTAAAAGAACAATTTTATAAGAAGGCAAGCCTGAAAATTGGTCGAAAATTAAGAACAAATTAAAAACAAGGGTGAACCTCAAGGCTTGTCGTGAAATGTATTGTTGGAAAACGATGCAGAAACTTTCCACTAACAAATGGATATGAAAAGTCCTTTCCTTGCTAATCTAAGGGGAATTGACAGCCTTGACACCGTTTTCTTTGATTTTAGCAAATTAATTCCTCCTAGTGAAACTAGATACTGTTCTAATGCTCCCTATTTATAGTTTTGTAATAACCTTTTTCAATAATAAACATTAATATGCAAGAGAAACCATCTTGGCTGTCAATCATAACATTAAAGTTTGTCTTGTAAATTGTCTTTCTATGTATTTCTAAGTGGACTACACGCAGTGGTGTAGAAGTAAATCGGTAGCTAGGGGGGCTCTAGTAATATGTAGGGGGGGCTCGTTTCTTGCATGTATCTTTATAAGAAACTCTGAAGTTAATCCACACAGTTATATAAGAAAAAGATCATGTCACCCAAAAACAACGTATTTTTAATACCCTATATCTTGTAAGCTAACAATTTCTCGACAGCTCTTTGAATCTAAAATAGCTTTTTACAGAAGAACATCGATTCTACTATGTGTCTACTTCAAAAATATTTACAGAACTAGGGGGGCTCAGCCCCCCTCAAGTCACAGCTGAGGAACTGAGCCCCCTCAAGCCTCCCTCTTCTTCACCACTGCCTATACGCTACTATTTTAAGAAAAAATTAAGAAAAATTCAGCCTCGAAATTTGGGAAAATTAAGAACAGCCAGCCTGATCTCAATTTTACTAGTTCTTATAAAAAAAGAAGGTAGCCATTGTGTCCAGTTTCTTTTCAACGTTTCGAAGATGCGACAGAATAATTTTGTATTCGAAATCTGAAGTTCGAGCCAGGTGGAGATGGAAATTCACAACAAGGTAGAAGACTCATGTTTGTATTAGGGCGACGTCGTCTCTACGTACATTCCCTTATTTTCTAACAAATGTTGGCAGTTGACCTTTGCTATGGAAGAGTGGAACACATGGAGTGTTATGACAATTCACCGTGAGGCGGCGACTTTAGACATTTGCGTACTCTTGAAATTTTTCCCCCATTTGTAGCACTCTTTGAGGAAACGCCTGTCATACCTTCAACAATTTTGGTTTAAATGCTCTATGGAAATTTTATGAAGATTTAACTGGTGTTAATTTTCACCTAAATAGTATTCATTAAGTTGCTAGGCAAAGGTGGTAAGTGAAAGTTTATTTCATGTAGTCCACATAGCATTTGAGTGGTACAAGCACTGTTATTGTAGAAAACACATGCAGTTGGCTAGGAAACTGAATTGCAAGTGTAATGTCATTGAATACAGGCTGAGAAAATCGATGAATAATTTACATGCCTTCGTCATAATATCGCAGCGGTTACTTGCCTGTGTTTGCAATTTGCAACAAATTGTCCTTTCAACAAAGCTACTTTTCTAATCCCAGGGCCGTAGGCAGTGGGGGGAGCAGGGATAGCTTTTGCCCCCCCTATTGGGTCATTGAGGCTGTCTCTTGAAGTGTTCTACATGACCATTCATGTTTTTTGTAATGATTTATTCATTTCATATGTCTACCGTCGTGGTGGCCTGGCTTATTCACAGTGGTGATTTCTAAAAACTTTAACAAGGGGGCTCTAGGCACAACCACGCCCACAGTTTGGGTGTGGCCAAGTTACAATCACGCTCATATTTTCAAAGATGGAAACATGAAAATTTAGTTTAATACTGATGTAGTATAGTCAACAATAAGAAATGCCTCAATAGCCATATAGCAGTACACAATTGATCAAAGCACTTTGGAAGCAAGGCAGCCAATAAACTCTGCAAAGCCAAGCCAATGTAAGAGTTTTAGGGGGGCTGAGCCCCCCAAAGTGAGCAGAAATTTTACAAAGGGGGCTCCGCCCCCTGAGTCCCCCTAGAAATCACCCCTGCTTATTCATAATTCTATTTCACATGTCAATTTACGTCATTTTTTGCCGGCTTGAACCAAGCGATTTGCTTTAATTTCCAAAACTGGTAACCACGTACTATAGCTTCCCTTGTTAAAGTTTTAATCATTTTATCTGCCAAAGATCTTCAGTACTAAGAATTCAAAAATGAATGGAATAAAATCGATGGCGTTTTTTCTTTTGCACAACGTGTTTGGAACTAGTTTTCCATCTTCAGATGCAGGATCTGGTATGAGAAGAACGAGATCAGAAAGTAGTAAGAGAAGAAATTCAATGAGTTATCAAAATTGCAGAATTGATTGTTTAAATAGGAGCTTCCCATAGAAATTTCAAGCTCCCTTCATCAAACTTTGATAGAGTTTTCTATATATGGAATATTCTATATACTGTATTAATTGTTCTAGAGGCATAGGAAAGAAAAATATCTTTTACTGAATCTGAAAGAGTAAAAGTGATTGAAGTCCTCAAAAGTATGCGATCCACTTTGATATTAAGGGATTGACTAGATTTATTGAAGAAGAGCCTGTAGCATCCCAAATCGCTGGTACATGAATATGTGAAAAAGTACTTGGACAAATAGGTATAGCTTTTCATTCACCTGCGAAATCTATCGTTTTTAATAGGCCTCAAGGAAAATTCTCAGCAGACTTCTTCTTGTTTGCGTTCCGTAGCCAAACGTGTGAGCAAAAATCAAGAAAGTACACATGATAATAGCCCAATTAACTATTGATAATTCCGTTATTTGACTCATTCCTATGTTTTCTTCAAGTTTCGAACCAGTATTTTCAATTTGACAACAATGACTCCTAGGCAATCCACTGTGCTTCAGTACGACATTCATTTGATCGCACAAGGGTATGCTATAGTATCTGCAATATTGTATTTGTCTCATACCCGATATCAGAAAAGTACATATCGAGGCTTATAGACCAATTTTCGTGCTACATTTTGATATTAAAACTTTTATCTTAGCGTAGAGAAAATTACCAGTATTTTCAATGTGAAGTTTTGAGAAATCTTCTCGTCCCGTATGAGATAAGACAATGAATGGCCATTGCAGAGGTGCTATTCATAAACAGTTCGTTTGGTTCTAAGAGCATTTTCTTTCAGTTTTTCATAGTTTTCATAGCCTTTCAACATTCAGCCTGTATCAGAGTCATGTTTGTATTTTTTGAATAAGAAAGAAAGTGATTCTGTAAGCTCTTCATAGCTATCAGGTATCGTCAAAGCTTCGTTCTGCCATTGTGTTGATAACAATAAATCCGCCGCTGCGCAATATTAACTACGGAGCCGCAAGTTATTAAATTTCCTTTCCTATACACGCACTTTGTCGTATAAAGATTGTTACCGAAGAAAGCAACAATCAATTCTTAATATTCGTCTCCTCCTGCTTTAGTAGTTTTCTTGTTTTTTTTGCATGTCTGATGCACTTAATGCTCCCTTCACTCAAGTTCTTGAATGAGTGAATTTTACCCCATCGTTAATTTCTATCCTCTTAAAGAGTCGAAAATTCGAAATAAATTGGAGAGAGGCTGTAGACCCAAGCATGACACTATCGCCCTGGCGTATGGAACGCTTGCTTCAAGTATGCGTAAAATCTGTGTATTTTCGGCCTTTTTGGCATAATGAATTCCCCTGGATGTGACGCTTGAGGCACACCATTTTTTCTGCTATTACTTCATTATCACTTCAATGTGTTGCCACATGGCCGCATGGCTATGATATGATATAGTAAGCCATTGCCTACTTGTCATAGTCTTATCAAACTCACTCAGCGTTATCTTGCGGCTTTATCTGAGTTGCTGGTATTTTATGTGACTAGTATTGCGTTTCTACTGCCACTTGCGCGAGAAAAGGCCATCGAGTGTGTTTATTTTCAGCATGAACAAACCTCCAAACGCCAAGTACAAAAACCGGGGTTATTATTCAAGCACGTTTAGGCAAAGTTGGAGTTATCATTGGTGATATTGCGAAGAAACTAGAATCGAAGTTGTACACATTTCCCTTTCATGTGATAAATTTCTCGACAGGCTCATTTCAGCCAATTACGAGGAAACTATTTGGCGAGTCAGTAGACAAGTTAGCTATGGGGCAATCTATTTTTTCAAGTCATGAATCGAGAATTGCATTAAATTAAAGAATTATTGATCTTGCCCCAAGCATAGTACTGATTTTTTGAAATATGCAATTCCATTTAATCGTAGTGCAACCTTAATGCACCTCGCATTCTCGAATCTCCCCCCTCCCGCAAATAGAGCCCCCTAAGGCTTCTAGGATTTACAAAATTTAATATGCTGGTATGGCAATTTCTAGGTGTTGGTCAGAAAAAGAACTCACAGACCAAGGAAGTACTACCACCGTTAGCATTGCCAAGTCCGAAAGGGATTTTCTCACAGTTGTTCAATGAGGTTAGCCTTCATTATATCTTAATTTACTTTCATCTCGGAATTCCTATTCAGTTCCTAAGTTGCTACATAGCAACAAAAATTGCCTAACATGTAAACACCTTTTGTGCAACTAACCTGAAAGTTGTCTACTTGATTATGCTTCTTTCTTGTTTGTTGCTGATTGTCGTTTGTGTTATCAGCGCCTTTTGTAATGGAAGAAACGTAAGCAACGTGGCCGGCTACACATTAATTAGTGTACCTACATGTGGGCAGTTCTACCATAATTCGCTATCGTAATTTTCCGTCCCTTGCCACCATAAATCAAGCTGTTGTGATTGTAATTTCTTCCCTTGCTGAGTAGAGTATTGGCCTACTCCTAACGGAGATCGATGCTAGGTATAAGTCTGCAACTACAGATTGTGCAAAGTCTTTATTACAGATTTAGGTTTCTTGGATCAGTTTGATATTTAACAATTATTTGTAATTTATGTTTTTAGTTTTAGCTTTAGTTGGCCTTAATTAGCAAACTGTAAATAAATTGTTGATGATGATGATGATGGTGATGGTGCTGGTGATGATGATGATGATGATGATGATGATGATGATGATGATGATGATGATGATGATGATGATGATGATGATGATGATGATGATGATGATGGTGGTGGTGGTGGTGATGGTGATAGTGATGGTGGTGATGATGATATATTCGGAGCTAACTTAGGAGATCTTTGACTTCAGGAGGCTGCAGACTATCTTCTCGAAAGAGCAGAGTGTATTGAGAAGTAGTCATGCTTTTCTATTTGTCTTCCAGAAAACTGCCCAATAAAATTGATTTCTGCCCAACTGAGGGAGAGGGGGCGATGATGTCGGTCCAACTGAGGGGTGGGGTGAGTGGCCAAGCGGCCCAGCTAGTTCCATTAGCTTAACTGAAGTTAAGCATGGCTGTGTATGGTTAGAAACTGGATGGGTGACCTTCCAGATGAACGACCAAAACAGCTCACTCCGCCGTCCTTCGGAAGGGACGTTAAACTAGGGTTCCCATGCCTGGATGTGGCATGCATAGTAAGCCTAAATTAGCTGAAAAAGACAGGTATAACAGCCCACTCAAAATAAAGTAAACAACAGCAATCCCAACCCATGTCCTACGCCTATGCCTGCAAGTGATAATTTATGTTGGTTTTTTCTTTCAGGCCATTGATGGTTTCATGATAATATTAACATTCAATGGCACCATCTTCTTTATTTCTGAGAGTGTCAAGGCGCATCTTGGGTACTCACAGGTATGCGATATCCTACTAAGTCTTCTGCTTTCATAGCTTTGCTGATTTTGGTTTTGCTAGTGGTTTTTTTACATCCAGTGAATTGGTAGGATTCTTTATTAAATAAAGAAATCAAATAAACAAGGAAGTAATTGAATTAGTAAAGGGAGTAGCTTGTGGTTGAGCACTACTTGATAAGTTCTAGGTTTGTTGCAAACTGTTGCTTCGAAGGGAATGTGTAATATATTCATGTAAACCCTCGCGTTCTTCAAACTAGGCTGCATGTCATTGTACAAAACACTAGAAGCTTTGCAACATTTACTCGTAATAGCACAGCTATGCCGTAATCCATATATTATTTTTGATAAATTTGAGGTAGTAGCTAAGGGAAATGCTGGAGCGCTTTTCTGCTTTATAGAAAGTTGAATTTCTGGCAGTGAGTGGAGGATTTACAATCAATAAGAAATTAGCGTCCTTTTTCAAAACTTACAGAATAAATTTGCCATCTAGAAGGCTCTCTCTAAAATAAGAATCGTAGCTAATCTTTACAAGGTTATGAAGATTTAATGCTTTTCCTTTTAACTTCAGTCCCAGTATCTCCATCAAAGTTTGTATTCGTACATACATGATGATGACCACGACGAGTTGAGAGCTACTCTCCAAGAAAAAGTTAAGCAGAAGGTAGTTTTTAATGAGTTTTGATTTCTTGTGTTCTCATTTGTTTATTGCTTTATTGTTTAAAGTTGGTTAATTAAGTGATTGATTGAAGAATTATTCAGTCATTTTTCATCTATCTTTTTTTGTTTATCCATATAGTTGATAGAAAAACAACTATGTACAGGACGATATCATGGAGAGTAAAATTTATTATCTACCCCATCTATCTTTTGTGAATTGTTCACCCATGCATAGAAATATCTTACTATGTACTACCCCCAGATTGTTGAAGTAACAGATGACAATGAAGAAATTGACGAGGCGGACTATGGTAAGATTTATGTAAAATTTAAAGTTATGGATGTAGCTCACGAATGATTTGAAATCTCAGTCCCGTTCAGGGTGCTCTAACCGAATGTTGTTTATTCAGGACCCCTTCAGTGATGACGTACATATGTAGTGTTATTGACTTCCAGGGGCGTATTTAGGGGACCCGGGGGCATGGCCCCCAAACAGCAGTGTTTGCCCATAGAAAACAATAGTGTAAGGCCCCCTAAAACCCAGCTCTTGATCCGCCCCTGTTGACGTCATAGCATGTTAACATTTCATTTCATTTTCATCATTTCATTTTCATCATTTCATTTTCATCATTTCATTTAATATATTTATGGAGGACCCCCCTTCAGCAATGAAGCTGATTTCCAAGGGGCCCTCCACTTAACTATGTAAATGTTATGTATTTTAAGATCAAGCAATTCAGCTAGGCGTTTATGTATCTGATATTGCGCTGGTGAACCAGGCACGTAACTGCAAGGGGGCAATGCTCCTCAAGATTTTCTATGGTTTTACTCCCCTAACAGAATAATTGACCTGGAGATTTAGATAATCAAATAGGGCTTTTGGCCCCCTCCCCAAAGTAGTGGCGCCAGCAGATATTGCCCCTCCATGAAATTTCCCCTAGCTAAGTGCCTGTAGTCAGTAGGCGATGCCTTTATTAAATGCTGATTGTAGCATTTAACTGTAGTTCACTAAATATGTAGTGTATTATCATTATTTCATTAAGTTTCAAAATATTGTAATTTATACTCATATATTGCTAGTTAATCTATTTTATATATTATTAGTTGGTGTGAATTTACTATGCATTAAGCCTTTGAAACTACTAGCTGCAAAAGATTTGATTAAAGTAGACGTTTTGGTATAGGAAACAAACTTTCTGACTTTCATTTCATTTAATATATTTAGGGAGGGACACCATTCAGCAATGAAGCTGATTTCCAAGGGGCCCTCCACTTAACTACTTACAATAAATCGAAAAATAACGGAAAAGGGGTAGAAATTAAAATACAAGCATCTTAAAAGCTTAGTATAGATATAAGTAATTGTAGAATTGAAAGAAAAAGATTAAAATCCTAATCAAGTTAATTATCTAAAAGAAGCCTTTTCTTAAAATCTGAAAGGGAGGGTGCCTGTTTAACAGCAATTGCAAAGTTATTCCATAACGTGGCTCCGCGGTAGGAAAAACTTTTTTTGTCCATTCGAAGAAGTATACATTGGGAGCCTCAGATCCGTTGCAGTATTTCTCAAGTCTCGTGGGCTGCAATCAGAGTTTCTTTGAAAGAGGTTGCAAATATATTGAGGAGCCTGATTATTTAAAGACTTAAAGACTAACTGGTTGGACTCGAATCGTAACTGGTTGGCATCAGCCTCGATGTTTCGTAGTGTTTCGTCGAATGAGCCTTGAAAATTTCTTAAATGTTCCTTAAGTTCTGAAGACCTTCAATAACAATAGCAACCCAGATCAGGCAGCTGTGAAGCAAAGAGAAGAATGCTCAGGTTTTGTGATGCATGTTCTGGGAGTTGTTTCTTTTTCTTTGTTGTTTGATCAAAGATTTACTTGTAGAAACAGTTTTTTGGAGTTGTCATTTGAAAATCGGCCTGCTTGTGTTTCTTAAATGCTCTTTAATTTTTGCATAGTTTCAGCCTCATGTTTCTTATAAAAAAACGTATAATAATAGTTTTAGAGCCCTTGCAGTCATTATGCAGTGCCGTTACCACGGGGGGGGCAAGGGGGGCTGGAGCCCCCCAATAATTTTTTGTTAAAGTAAATTGTTCAGCTCCTCCGCCTCAACCATGGTGAGGCCTCCTCCGATAGTGACTTCTAAGCCCCCCAAAATGAAAATCGTGGTTACGGCCCTGTTATGTATGTCAGAATGATTACTTTTTCCCTATGTCATGTTTTAGAAATGAATTCAAGAGAATTTGTCATAAGGATGAAAAGTGTTCTGAATTCCAGTTCATCAGACATGTACAAGGTTGGTACTTTTTAACGTGGCTAATCTGGAAGCTTCAGGGTATTGATAGAATGAATTCAACCGACCCCTTTTGGTTGTATTGCACTTTATTCATATTCTGGAAGTTCTTTAATCCAAATCTCTTTCGGACCATCTACTACATACAGTATATTCCAAAGGCGCATTACCCGATATCTTCGCCCACAGGCACAAGATATTTTGAATGAGGGTTGCTATTAAACACAGAAGTTGATCTTCACTACCCCAGCTCCCCCACCCCCTGTTTTTTACCTCTTCCATACCGCTTTCGCTCTTTCATTTCAAACCTTCCATCTTTGACTAGCTGTGATACTTTTGACTTGACAGAAACCACACTGAGATAGTTTTATTATTGACTTATTCAACTCTACTCGTGACCGTCGCCTTCTTTAAGTAGTCCATACCTTCTTTTTACCTGCTGAGAATTATCAATTCTTCCAACAGCCTTTCAAAGTGACTGGATACATGCGAAGATTGAATTACATGCTTGAAGATGGTCCCGACCAGTATGCGTTATTTGCTTTCTGCCAGCCATCCCGACCATCTTATTCAATGCTCGAAATCAGAATGAAAAGTACTTTATTCTGTAGCAAGAACAGGTTGGATCTCACATTTCTTGATATGGATGCGAGGTAATGTGAAGAAAATTGAAGGTTTTGCCGCACGTCACATATCCATAGTAAAGCTGTCTGTCTGTCTTTCCCATTTCGCCCCCGAAGGGGGCCTAGGACTGACCCTGGGGTTAGTTTCGCCTGTAATTTGTTTAAAAGAGGTGATCGAGTCGGCTACACTCAATCCACTATGTAACCCCAACAGTTACTAGACCGAACGGTAGATTGAGCCATTGAGTCTCCTTTTCTCTTAATGGGCCTGGTTGGAGAGTTTGCCAGAGGTCATCAACATCTGCCCTAGTTCTGAATCTCTACGATATATACCACTATCAACTTAACGGCAGCTGTTTCTCTGTGCCCGCTTGCCACCACGTGGAGGTCTCCAACCATGGGCTAGCTCCGTAGTAAAGCATACTTAACTTCGTCATCATCATCGTCATCATCATTCATTTCATTCATTTTTACTTATTTAACCAGGGTAGAAATACATGCCAGGAATACATTTCTGGCATGTATTTCAGTAATGAAATGATAACATGCCAGGCGGTGTCATGTTTTCATTTCCTCTGATTTTTTAGATGACTTAATAGTGCTACAGTTTGCGCCTAGAGAGGAGAAATCCTGGTTAGTAGGTAGCTTATATGAGCGAGGTAGCATAGTGGTTAGAGCGCATGCCTCCCATGCGGAAGGTCTACGGTTCGAGCCCGACTCGATGCCCTGACTGAACGCTCGCTCA
>WIPJ01001930.1:394383-405372 GCA_018155075.1 Cassiopea andromeda
TATATATATATATATATCTATATATATCTATATTACTCTAGAGAGTGTGACTAAAATTGATGTAGCTTATCGATTGGTATCATCATTATCAATCACCATCGTCATCATTGGCATTATCGTCATCATTATAATTTTTTTCGCCGCTATATGAATAGCATGCTAAGGAGATATGTCTTTTTTTGGAAGTTATTGCATTAGATATCGAAAAACATTAGGAAGAATAGTCAACTTGATCATGAAATGCTTATTTTTATCATCATTATCATCACCATAATCATTGTCATTGTCATGTGCATTTTATTGAGCAGATTTCATTCATTAGTATGACATCATTGTATGCCATGACATTGTAAGAAGAGAATTTCACTTTTAGAGGTAAAGATGTCTTTGGGTATTCAAAGAAGGATATTTTTGGCAGATCAAGCTACGTCATGGTTCACAGGTCAGACTTGCAACATCTTCGGTGCAAACACACAGAAAGTACGTAGTAAAATCAGTTTGCTGTGAAAGGTTTTCATTAGAAATCTAAGCATATATTATATCCACTCTGATCACAATGAGAGTCGTTGTCCATACTTACAGTCGTGGCCATTACCAGCAATTTTTGGGGAATAGGGGGTGTAGAATCTAAATTTTGCGAATGGATGTGGAGCTCTTTTTGCTGTCACACTACAGAACCTAATTCTTCTTTTTGGAACACAAAAAGTAAGATATATTTGGTGATTCACCCTTACACGACACTGTAGGTACAGGACTGTTTACAATATGAAGAAGGAGTGGGGCTACTCATGCTATGAGTACTATTTGGGATGGGGTGAAGTGGAGTTTTGATACATATGAAAGATGGAGTTACATGAGACCAGAAGCACTGATTTTGACATCTTTTTGTTTGATTAGAAAGTGAGTGAAAACTCTATTCGTTAAAGTAACATATTTTCCCATTTCTAGTTATACACCTGGGACGAACGACAACAGCCACATTTCGATTGCTGAGCAAATCGAATGACTGGACGTGGATTTGCGGTTACGCTAGAGTCATTTACAAGAATAGTAAAGAGGACTTTGTCGTCACAACCAATAGACTGATGAGGTAAGATTTATTTGAAGTCGTGAGATTTGCTACCGTTTACCTGTCGAAATGATGTCGGTTCCCGATGCAGTTGTCATTAAAACTCAAGAAGTATCAAGGTTACAGGTGCTTGCAAATGGGGTCTTGTTTTTCATTTTCAAATCATCTTCAACCACTTTAGTCGAACCAAACGTTTCAATTTATTTGGAAGTTGCGTTACGATTTTGTTTTCAGCGTTAGTCTTATTTATTTGACTTGAGAGAGGCGTCTCACAAACATGTTAGTAACATCAGACCAAAAAGTTTATACGCTAGACACGCTGCTTTGTTATACGAGCTTGAATTTCTATCCAGCCTATGCTTTTTCCAAGGCCATAAGACATGCCAATTGAATATACGATAGTTGAAGCATTATGTCTGAAAACCTGCTTAGGCCAACTTTTGTTGTATAATCTCACATGAAAGAGAGCAGCTCTTCAGATAATTGAATGTACGCAATTCAAAGTACCTATGAATTATCTCATGCAAATAGGAGATTAGTTCAGCGGACTTTGACCTGATTGCCCAATGCCTGCATATTAATTGCTGTGAAAAGTCCAAAATATCTCTACTCGTCTTCCATCTACCTTTGTTATGCAGAGTTACTTTGCTGTTGAGGTCCTTTTGCAGCAAATGATTTAGGCCCTCATGTCTCAAAACTTTGTCGTCCCAGACACACTTATATAACGCTCTTATGAAATTGCCCACTGCTGACTTTTGTCGTCAGCTTTGGGAGCGAGAGAGGATCCCACTTTTTCAAGAGACTACTCTGTACCTGGTTAATTGCACAGTCCGATCCACTGCTCATTGAACAGGTTGCATATTTTGTCTGAGGCCGTTTTATCTGTTACTTTTACTGTTGTCATTACTGTCTGGAATAGTAATAACAATGATATTGTTACTCCTTATCTATTCATATACTGTTGACCTTTTGTTCACCGTTCTCCTCTTGTTTGGTATAAAGCTGACCCTAACACCCTGAACCTTGCGTTTTCACGAATAGCATCCTTGGGACCGTCCTTCCAGTTTTGTCTAGCCGATAATTGTAGCCGGGGGTTACGTACAACTGTCTTGTGACTCATGGTATTTTCTCAAAAATTTACTGGAAATTACTTGGACTCATGAGCTGTAGCCTGATTCAATTAAAAAATTCAAGCATATTACTATCAACTAATAGGCTTGAATTTTTTCTTAACATTTTTGTCCATAAAAGTCGATTTCATGAGTGGCACTGTTGTGAAGGAACTTATGGTTCTTGCTTGTTAACGAAGATACTACACGTAAGAAATCATTTAACCTCCCTCAAATAAGCCCCCCACCTAAGAAATCATTTTTGCAAATAAGCCCCCCTTGAATGGGCCTTCGTGGGGCCTTATCAGAGGGAAGCATAATTGCAGAATAATGTTTGAAAAATAAATTATGTCAAGAAGCCCTCACAAGACAATAGCTATACAGTATTACTTCCTTTGACGGAGACAAAAGCAGGAAAAATCGTGATGACAATTAAGAAATCGTTATTGACTAATAAACTTCGTTTGCTAAGAGCCTTTTTGTAAGTTTTTAATGTAATTGAGTGAGAAAATTATGTCTTTTTTTATGTCAACCTTTGAGGAAAATGCCAAACTTTGAGATAAGCCCCTCCACCTCGAATAAGCCGTACCCTCGAGTAACCCCCATCCAAAAAGTAATTTTTGTAAATATGCCCAAGGGGGGCGTATTCTAGGATTTACGGTGTTTCTCTTCTACTGTCAGGTATTTGGTTGTTTTTTCAAATTAAATGTCTCTTCCAACTTTTACAATGCAACAGTAAAGTGCACTGCATCGTCGGTGTCCGAAAATTATCATCTGATCTACTTTTGAATGGAGGTGAAATGAAAAAGTTTAGCTTTCAGAGACATTTGTTGTAGTTTATAGTACTATCTATCTTGTTTCTGAGCCTCAATGTTCTTAAATTTTTCTGGTTTTGAGCCTAGGATTATTTAAAAATTTTTCTTAAGTATCAAAAGTGTAACTTCGTCTGAGAATCAAAGGAATATTTGTTCAAAATATTTGTTATTGTCTTACTTTATAATAAAGCACATTAGTGAAAAAGTTAATCTACAAACAGCATTATAACTTGAATGCACCAATATTCCAAGTCTTGATAAAGCTTGGGCCTTGCATTTTCTTAAATTATTCTTAAATATCAGCGATTTTGAGCCTCCATAATGTTATAAATGTTTTTCTTATAAAAGTGTGTAGAACAGTTGCCTATCCAGACACATCTCTCAGCCAACCCCCGGTATGGCCTGTGCTTGGTCAAAACATATCAAGAATCGATGACATCAATTATTTAAAAAATACTTGATTTCATCCAAAACTTTTCATGTTACATTATCGACGTTATGTTTGAAGAACGTTTGTGTATCCAAGCCAGCTGGTGGTGGGTGCAATTAAATAATGGTTGATTGTCTTTGCTTCTACACAGACGTACGTATCATCTATCACTTTTTGATACTTTCGTACACGCCATGAACACATTTCGGCGCTCATTTTCCAGACCAGACAAAGCTCTCTGTTGACGTCATCCCATACTCCTTATATTGAGTGCAGTCATTTTGATAGTGAACTGTTCTGCACTCACCCACCCTGTACCTCTTCCCAACCGATATCCAATCTTTCATGTCTACCGTTCTTTATCGCCGTTATGATTTCGGTATATTCACTATTGTCATGTCCTTTTTGACGTGTTCTGGGTCATTTCAGGCTCGTCTTTGTGCCATTCGACCCCCAAATTAATGTTTTGGTTTTTGATTTGTTCGGACTCTATGCTTCTCTACACATTATACAATGGAAGAGACAGGACTACTGGCTCGATTGCGGTGTGATCTCAATAAACAATATAACACTAGTTGGAAACTGAGTTCAGCACATGGTCCCACATATCAGACTCTGGTAGCATGTGTATGGAAGGAGATATGAATTGACTCGTTGCTGTATCTAAGTTTTACCCTGTTCGATTCATTATAATAATTGCTCGTATCAAAATTTTACGCTGGTTTCCATGTCAAGAGATCACAGCTGAACTTCGAGCCGAACGTAGATGTGGCCATGAGCCTCTCCAATCAGCAACATGGCTAGGACCAGGTACAAAGCGTTGTCTGTATTACTATGAATGTACCCTGATAGTAACACTATCCGAAGAGGCTCTTTCTTGTAGATTTTAGCGATAATGCATGCCGTGGGGACCTAGGAGTTTGAGTCATAGCTCCAAAGCAGATCAGTTATATATCATATGTAGGCGAACGGTGCCATTTTGATCGGTCTTGAATTAGTGACTAGGACAGAACGCCCTATAAGAAACTTGAATGATTTTGCATGATTATATTTGTCATATTTCAATAGATTTGGAGGACATTTGACGAGGGAATATCCTCAATTTTTAAGGATATTCATCTGGTGATAGAGAATATGCCGTTCTCTATACTAAACCTTACTCGATACCGAGTTCTTAATGTCCTTATTCTTGGACATCTTTTCGCCACATTGTAGTAATCAAAGTGCCTATAGGCCTCACATGGAATGGATGCACATATTATGTTCTAATGTCAAGTGCTCCTTTAGTGCCCTCAAGTACACGGTTTTTTATAAAAAAAACCGTCATTTTGCCTGACCCTCAATTTTCTTAGCTTTTCCTGAAATTGAGCCTGAGATTTTCTTAAATTTTTCTTAACTTTTATGGAAATAAACTGGCTAAAATAGTTTACACTCTCATTATTAATATTGTATACTTGAATTTGAATTCCACCTTTAACATTTTGAATGCAATAACAACGAAATATCGATTTTTGGTCAATAAAAACTCTAAATTTTGGAAATTGGGCCTCTTGATTTTTTAAAAATTTTCTTGAGATTTTAACCATTTGAGTCTCATTTTCTTATACACTTTTGTCTTATAAAAAAACGAGTAGTACTAGAGCAAAAAGAGCATTTATACTCTGAATTTTGATATAAATTCTTGCTGAAGAACGAGGGCAGATAGCACAAATAAGGCAAAAAGTATATTTTGCATTTGTAGATTTACAACCTTAATCTAGAAGTGTCTTGTCAGTGGTGACATATATTCGAAATTGAAAAGTTTCTTAACGATTTGTCAATAGTAGTACAATCTCCTTTATTGTTTTGGCGTTGTATGTGCAGGTTCCTCATGCAGTATTGCAGTCATGTACCTCCACAAAATAGAGGGGCTACCCCCATAAACTGCATACTATTTAGTAGCTCTTGATATGTGCATTCATATGAAGCCAATAGGGTTGGGCTTGAGGTAAGGGTTTCTGTTAGGGCTACCGTCGGCTATCCTCTTTGCGAAGTTGTACAAAATATGCTGGATATCCATAATGGCGGACAATCATAATGGTGACCTTTTGGTGCTAGTGCAAACTCCAACTCCAAGAACTACCGAATGGAATATTATTTATGAGTGTAGCCCCTCCAGTTCATGGAGGGGTAAATATCTTCAATATCGCATTAGAAATATGTTATGTTGCTATTAATAAGAGAAAACTTTCATATTATATTCTGCTTCATACAGTAGTAACCACACTTGACAAGGTAGTTACAAATTGGCTAGCCTGATAATACATGTGAAAAAGTGCTTGGACAAATAGGTATAGCGTTTGATTTACCTGTGGAGCCTATTGTTTTTAATAGGCCTCAAGGAAAATTCTGAGCAGATTTCTTCTTGTTTGCGTTCCGTGGCCAAACGTGTGAGCAAAAATCAAGAAAGTACACATGATAATAGCCCAATTAACTATTGATAATTCCGTTATTTGACTTATTCCTACGTTTTCTTCAAGTTTCGAACCAGTATTTTCAATTTGACAACAATGACTCCTAGGCAATCCACTGTGCTTCAGTACGACATTCATTTGATCGCACAAGGGTATGCTATAGTATCTGCAATATTGTATTTGTCTCATACCCGATATCAGAAAAGTACATATCGAGGCTTATAGACCAATTTTCGTGCTACATTTTGATATTAAAACTTTTATCTTAGCGTAGAGAAAATTACCAGTATTTTCAATGTGAAGTTTTGAGAAATCTTCTCGTCCCGTATGAGATAAGACAATGAATGTTCATCGCAGAGGTGCTATTCATAAACAGTTCGTTTGGTTCTAAGAGCATTTTCTTTCAGTTTTTCATAGTTTTCATAGCCTTTCAACATTCAGCCTGTATGACAGCCATGTTTGTATTTTTAGAATTAGAAAGAAAGTAATAACTAGAAACTCTTCATAGCTAACAGTTCTGCCATTTTGTTGATAACAATAAATCCGCCGCTGCGCAATATTACCTACGGAGCCGCAAGTTAGCAAATGTCCTTTTCACTACACGTACTTTTTCGTATGAATAAGGCAAACTACTAACAATAACTAGAGTGAAAACAAGAACAATAACAATAAAACTACTATACATTGTTCAAGGGTTCTCTGAGATGGTAAGGAGTTTTGGATTATCCCACGGCTTGTTTCTGCGGCTAAAGGTGTAATGAGTCTCTCGAATGATGGTATTTGAGAGTTGTGAAATTAGGTAGCGTTGGTGTCCCATATCAATCACTAGAGCATCACACATTTTGATAAAAGAAGAAAAAGATTTTTATTTCTTCTACAAAAGATGTAGTAGCTGCATCTAACTGCTATGTTCATTTTTGTCAGTATAATATAATATAATATAATATAATATAATATAATATAATATAATATAATATAATATAATATAATAAAATATAATTAATATATTAAGTATAATGATACGTAGTGTCTAGATAGGCTAGAAGTCTGTAACACATTTAAACACCAGACCGGAAACTTAACCACACGCTTATGCAAAAAATAAATAAAAGACAAATAGAAACAAGAACTCTAATTTTTTTCGTCATATTATCCAGATGAAAAGCTTTGGCAGAGCCTCCACTCTGGTCCAATTTTCTCAAACTTAGCGCTGAAAGCGTCTTCAGACGTAAACCTTTTTGACAGCTAACAATGAATAGTTTTAGTTGCTATTTGAATATCAAAATTTGTCTTGAAGTTTTTAACTTGTTGTAGAGGCTTTAATGTCATATGACTAGTCTTATCAACGTCGAGACTGCTAAATCATATGATCGGGGAATTAGTTTCGTTAGTATCTACTCTTGGGTGCCTGATAGACGTCCCCCCGCTAATTAATTTTTCAAGAATTTTCCATCAAAAACACTCTTATTCGAACTCCTCCGCCTATTATTTTTTGGAAGTATTATCGCAACCATGGAAAATTTTAGAGGAGATACTTTGACCTGCAAGTAAAAAGTATCGTAAGAAAGTATGCTGATCGCATGTGTTGTATGGTTCATCGTTGTTTCGTTCTGTGGACTTGGCAGTATTACTTTGATACATACACTCTTTTCTTTTTATAAGAATACCTAATTTTTTTCTGAGCCTCAATATTCTTAAAAATTTTCGGTTTTGAGCCTCAGATTATTCTTAAATTATTCTTAAATTGTTCTTGCTCAACACAAGGTGTAAATTCGCCTTAAGATCAAAGAAACATATTAAATCATTTTTGATGTGTTGATTCACCATAAATTTCAACGAATTTTAAAACATATAGATATATATAGCATCAAAGTGACAAATGTTTTGTTTTGGGAGGAAACTCTTAATTAAATTTGATTCGATTAACAAAATATTTTAGTTTTGATGAAGGTTGAGCCTGGCAATATTCTTAAATTATTCTTAAATTTTAGCAATTTTGATATTCTTATAGACTTTATTCTTATAAAAAAAAGAGTGTATTTGTGATAAATAGCCATAGCCTTTTCTACAACATTTTTGGCCATTTTTCAACCCCTCCCCGTTTGTTCCAACCCTCCGCTAGTTAGGTGTTGGGGATTTTTCCAGCCCCCCAACTATTTCAACCCCCCCCATCTATTAGGCACCCATTATGTGATTATCAATTTGGAGTGTCTATGGCACTCCTTCACGATATTGCACACTCCATGTGTACTTTTGTTTTGTCAAATCAATCTTTTTGGTCTTTGAAGTGTTTTCGAGGTTTGAAACAGTTGAATTTCTTGTTCTTTTCTGTGAAAGCTTATCAAGTTGTCATCCAATAATCTCTGTCAACAATTCTATCTGGCCATGTGTCATTGCCAATTTCAGAATTGATATTGATGAGGTCTTTTTTGGTTTGATTTATTAAAGAATACTAGCTGTTTTGACCATTTCATTCTATTTTTGGGCTTATCATTACTTGAAAGAACCTACATGTAAAGATTGGCTGTTTTGATTGATTCATAATCTTATCTCTTCCAAAAGCCGAACGAAACAAGTTATACTCGATCCCTTTATGTTGGTATCTTACTCTGAAACTGATAACCCAGTGCCTTGAATTCAGGATAACTTTGAAGGCCATGTATATACACTATTAATAGTCTATTGGTACTACAGAACTTTACTGCAGCACGAACATGCGGCAACATTCTTTTGACATACTTAAAAGCTTTTTTCGTCCGACACTCATCAGAGTATGAAAACGTCGGATAGTGACCTAAAGGTTAACCGAAATATTCACTGTTGTAGGCAATGACAATGACACATGGCAATGACACATGACTATGTTCTAATAGCAATGACACATCGCCAGATAGAGGTGACACCTTCAAGCGCCAAAAATTAACCTGCTTCTGGTCGATTCAGCTTAGAATTTAGTCGTCATGAGCATAGCGCCAGAACTTTGACTACTATCATAGGTCTGCTAATTATCAGCGACATGATATTACCAATATCTGTTGTTTGTTGTATAATTTCTCGATCGTTGTAACGTAAATCTTTGCAAATTGAAATTCTGTTGCTATCTTGTGACCTTGACCTTGTGATGCATTTTGATGTGACCTCTAACCCAATAATTGGTGCTAGGGCTCTCCTATATTTTTCTGTGTTCTTCTGAGGTGTTATATTGGCCTTTCAAATCTTCTTCGTCAAATTGCTAATTTTCTGTATGGAGATGGGTCTGTTATTTTCATTGACCATACTTTTTGTATCTTGTAGAATTTTGACAATAATTGCCAGATTTCTAGTAAAGTTGTTTTGAAGGTGGCTTTTTGTTTCTTAATCTACAAAATTTCAGGCCGTGTTTATGTGTGTAACTGCTCATTTGTTCTTTATCGTCTAAGTGCATCAAGGATAGGCCCAAGATGATATTTTCGTTTTGCTTTGTTGCAGTGATGAAGAGGGCGATGCAATGCTTCGAGTCAGAGACTCAGAGGACATCAAGAGTCTTGGCAGAATTGGTTTGAGTCGCAGTGGCTTTAACGAAGAGGAATCAATCAAACTTGGTTTTCCGATCGGACCTGCCTACGCAGTAAATGCTATTGAGCCCAGACCGATGGAGTCATTGGAATATAATGTGGACGCAGTGATAGCAGGTAAGGTATACATATACACTGAATCAAGAAAGTATATGCAACTGTGGTACATTTTTGTTATAGTTGCTGGCTATAGCGCTTGAACATTTGTGAATGTTTTCATATTTGTTCGATAGCTTCGCCTGGAATGTGGGGATTTCTTAGGCTGATTTATGAGGGTCATCCTTTTTAGCTTCCAAATGATAGACTAATTCTTTGGAAAGATCCGATGAAACGTTCTCCATACCTTCTCTCAATGGCTAGGAGAAACATTTTTTGTTGAAGAAATATCGACTTCCCTCAACTTGAGGGCCTCAAGAGATTCCAAATGAATCACCAGGCTGCTGATGTTCATGGATTCTATATAGGCCAGAATATTTGTACCCATAGCTAGGGGTACACGTCCCCCAATGTGCGCCCCTGTCCATCGTGTTACTTTTAGTGACGAGAATAGATAGCATTGGTAGTACTTTTTCCTTCGAGGGCTATTTTGCTCTCCTTTATCACAGTTATACTTAACACTAGGCCTGTGAATTCAAGTTTTCTACGGATACACGAGACAACTTAATCGTAACAATTTATGTATGGTAGTATAATAAAGAACAGACACTCGCCCGTATTGAAAGCCAATTGGGCAGGTGAGCAGTGCACGTGCAGAACACGATGCTACTTGATTACTCTTTGGTAGTTGTTCGGTTTTTGTAAACATTTTTAGCTACTTTTGTATGTATTTAAAGTAAGTCCTGTTTATTATCTTTTTTAATAGACTATCCTAGCAAAGCAACTGTTGATAGTGAATATGGATATCTTGAAACTCATCATTCAGGGCATTTTTCTGCTTGTAGGGTTCATTTTTAGATGCATAATTCGTATTGTATCACGTAGCTGGCTATTATACCCAACATTATTTATACAGCCTACGTGAAAATTTTTATAAGAATCTATCCTACAATCTGTATAATCCGTACCATAATCTGTATCATCCCTGCAACAATCTGTAACAATCTTTGCGACAATTGTTTAATCTATGCAAGCTAAGTAGACATATGTCTTGTCATATTTGCATTCATGCATGCCATATGGATGCTTTGCAAATGGGCCTCAAAGTACTCCTAGTAATTTCTGTATGCTGTATGATTTTGCTGACGCCCATTTCACCTTTTTAGTCTGTTCATTTTTCGCACATATTAGCTTCTAATTAAAATTTTAATCAATATTGTAATTAATGTAGGTAGAGCAGGTAGCCCACATCAGCAGTATTGCTGCCCGACTCCTGGCCTGTTTCGTCAAATATGTATGTATGTATGTATGTATGTATGTATGTATGTATGTATGTATGTATGTATGTATGTATGTATGTATGTATGTATGTATGTATGTATGTATGTATGTATGTATGTATGTATGTATGTATGTATGTATGTATGTATGTATGTATGTATGTATGTATGTATGTATGTATG
>WIPJ01001930.1:425773-490879 GCA_018155075.1 Cassiopea andromeda
TATGAGAGAGAAAGAGTGGGAAAGAGAGAGAGAGAGAGAGAGAGAGAGAGAGGGAGGGGAGGGAGAGAGAGGGAAGGAGAGAGAGTTAAATACACACTTTTTTTTAGTGATTTAGCAAACAATCTGAGAGATTTTTAGTTCCACGCATTTCCAAGCATATGTGATCACTACCTAAGCATGTAGTGACTTCTGCATTCTAGGATATGTTCAGTACCCTACACTTTTGCTTTCTCTTCGAATTTTACTATATTGAATTTAGCACTTGTTGATTACTATCAAAACTTTCCTAGTTATCATGACTTAATTTTACAGTGCTTGATGTCATACTTTGGTATCTGAACTTTAATCATGATCACTAAAGCTGTACCTACTTAGTTCATTATCCTGTTTACAGGGTATGGGGGCTTGCTGACTTCGGAAGTACACTTGTTTATACGAACACAGTTTATAAGAATAGTCAGGCTCAGAACCGCTGAAATTTAAGAATAATTTAAGAATCATGCAAGGCTTAAGTTTTATCAAGTTTTGTGTATTTTGTGCATTTTTGTATATTTGAGCTAAAATACTGCTTGTGGATTAACTTTTTCACTATCAATAAAACATTTATTATTCTGCTCCATATTTATTTTGCTTTATGATAAAGTAAAACATCAATAAAGATTTGAATATAATCCTTTGATTTTCAGACGTAGATACACCGTCGATATTTAAGAACAATTTAAGAGTAATCTAGGAATCAAAACCTAAAAATTTTAAAGATATTAATTAAGTATTTTAGGCTCAGCGAAAAATTAAGTATTCTTATACAAAAATTTGCGCAGAGAGAGAGAGAGAGAGAGAGAGGAGTGATCTTAGAGCTGAAAGTTTCCATTGAGCAATCCAGTGGAGAAGGAAATCTTAATCCCATCACTGAAGTTCAGAAAAATTCATCAAGCTCTTCTTGCCACAGTTATACTAGTGAGTGTTGTTGAGAGAGGTTGTTGTTGTGTTGTTCATGCATGTGTGATTTTCTTTGTTTATGAATGGCTGTATCGTTTATTGATGACTCTTACAAGGTGGATTCACACCAGAAGTTGTATTTATAACTGTTCTTAGGCGTGGACCAGTTTGTAGTATCATAAATCCTCAAATTAGCTCCCCTCAAATAAGCCCCCCCATTCGAATAACCCCTACCCTAGAGCTACAGATTATTACTAAGCCTCCACCCAAGCATGTGACTGTACTTATTTGAGAGTCTATTAGTGCTTTATAGAGCTAGGAAAGAAAAAGTAAACATTAATTAACAAAAAGTTGCCTGTCCTTTAAAAAACATCCTATTGCTTGTATGTGTAGCATCGAAGAGATAGTTAACTAGTAGAAAAATTTCAACTGAAATATGACCAACTACCAGAAACATTTTTTCAACTCTCCCTCGAATAAGCCCCTATGCAAAAATCTAAAAATTAAATAAGCCCCCCAGGGGGGCTAATTCAAAGATTTACGGTACTGTTTTCTACTGTATGCTGAGGTGATAGCCCAAACTTTAGCTTGCTATGAGAGGCTTTTTCGTCATTTGATAACTTCGATCATTGTGAAATTTTGCCCCACCAATAAATTTTATTGTTATTTCAACAGCTTAATTGAAAAAGTGAAAGAGCTATCGATTCAGCTGCAAGACGCAGAATACAAGGTACCTTCTCATGCTAAGTATTCCAGAATTTGAAGCTTGAATTAAGTGTTCATGTGACAATCTAAGCCCCCCAGAAGCTAGATTGAAGTCATGAAGATGTCCATAGATTATCGGATGTTGTAACGGGGGTTTTCTTCATATATCTTTTGTATTTGCTATGCCTACAACGTTATAGAAATAACTATAAGAGCTCCCTGGCAAGTTAATGGGCTTAGATATAAGATTTTTCCCAGGCCCATTTTCGGCGGACAGACTTTGAATGTTTCTCTTCTAGGGAAACTTGTGGTACTCAAAACTCCTGCTCATTTACTATTTTAGGATATTGACTGCGGAGCACAAATCACAAGAATAAAAAAGAGGTTGGATGACATCGAGGCTCGGGTGGAGGAGTTGGAAAAGGAGAAGCAGATGGCTATTTCCGGTTTGTCATTAGAATTCTAGTTTGTTTTGTATTTTATTTCAGCTTTTCTGTTCCAAGTGTTGAATCATGGATGAAAGGAATCTGCAGTCTATGAAGGCGTTACAATGCTCCTTCGCACCACATCAAGAGTTTAGTAAAAGAGTACACAACCTCGTTACAATGAGGTATAAAGTTGGGTTAATTCCTATATATTAAATGCTCTTTTGCTGAAGATCTTTTGAAAGCCAATTTGAGTTATTTCCATATATTAGTCGTTGTTGGCTCATGCATGTGTCAAATCATTAGCTACTTTTTTCTTTGCTACTAATCATTCATTCTGCTTTACGTCCAACGTAAAGCTTGCATGGATTCCAACCTCGCCTGTGTTGTGTTATTAAAGAAAAAGAAAAAGAAAAAAAGGAAGGAAAAAGAAAAAAGTTAGCATCAGCAGTGAGAAAGAAAAGTTGGCATCAGCAGTGAGGACTCGGTGACTGTGTGTCTTTTTTCACTGCAGTTGCCACAAAATTTTGCATCAATTTCATTGTAGTTGTTTTTGTTACTTTTGGTTGCAAAAATTCACTTTCTGTAACCTTAACCTGAAAATTGCTAATTCATTATTTTTTGAGGATGTATCAACCCCCCCCCCAAAACTCCCCGGTTGTGATTCCCGAGTGCGTCATTTTCCCACACATTTTGAAGTTAGCCAGGCGAACTCTACTTTGTAGTCAAAACACAGTTCTTAGTAGATTCCTGTGTCAGTTCGAAGATTTCCTTGTTATTGTGGTATTACTATGGCATTCCCATCTTAAGCATATCCCATATTCTAGTCAATCCTTTAGAATACTTAGCCCAGCTTGGAATGATAAATCCCTTTCAGAATATTCCTAGCGACTTTCCCTGAAGTCACCTAAGCCATATCCTTTTACTGTTCCATAGATAAAGCAAACGAAAGATTCGTTCTAGAAAAGCCCGAAATCACGTCCTAATAACATCTTAACAGAGCTTGGAAGCATGGGAATCAGCACACTAAGGAATGTTAGTGGGCCCTCATAAACATTCGTATGTCGGGGAGGTGGCTGTTAGAGAGGGCACTTTTCCTGGGCCATCATCATGTGAGGTAGGGTGGCCAGTTCCCTTCCTCGTCGCCACTATATCCCCAGTGTTGCCTTTAGATTCAAAAGATAAATGATTAAAATGACCATACGTATGTAAATATATTGTTTAAATAATATATGATATAAAGGATGTTGAATAAATCATGAATTTGCTAAAAATTGTGCATGCATAAGATTGTGGTAAAGAACCATGTAATCTCATGATTATCAGCAATTTATTATGAGATGCAGCAAAGATTTTTGCATGCAAAAGTATGCCCATCTGGCTTCCTAATCAAAGCTCTTTCAGTTTGTCTTAAATTAGATCCTTAATTGAGGGTTTTGAGAAAGATACGCTTTTATTAAGACAAGCAAAATTAAATGAAATGAAATTTAAGATATCTTTATTTCTCGTCGTCCTAGTCATCGATTTTGTTACAAGTAAATTTAGTGTATCAACTTATCTCTAGCGGACTAGGTATGACTGACTCTTCCTCTGAATCTTTCATTGGTCTTCTAAGGTGTCTTGACTTTAATAACGCTTTGCAGAGATCAATTTTATCTAAAATCATCAACATCATAATCAGGTGCTCATACTACATATTTTGTCTCTGTAATAAATTTTGGATAGATCCAAAATTGCCTTTATCAGTTATTGCACTTTGCACTTTTCTGTGTTATCTTATTTCTATTTTTTGGTCACCTGTTAGTTAGATCTGCAATTGTTTTCTTCAGCATGTGCAGGTAATTCTGGCAGTCAGTTGTACTTTGCCTAGCGTAGTGAGGCACATTGCTGTAGCTGGTTATTGCTGTAATACTTATTAAGTCTCAAAAGAATTATTTTAGGTAAAGAAATGAGGTAACTGATAGCAGTAATATCTGCAGTAATACCATCCTGTTAAAAGAATGTTGTCGCTTTTTCGTGCTGTGGAAAAGTTCTGTAGTACCAACAGACTATTTAATACCATCCTGTATAAAAAGCATAAATATGTTGTATAATTGTTAGTAATATGCAAAGTCTGTTACTGTTACTACATTTTATGATACGGTATCAGTTACGAAGCCAACTTTCAAAGGAAGGCGAGGGGGCAACCAGGTTAGATTGGTGTGACAGTCACACCCAAATGTAAAGAGGGTGCTTATTGGACGCACAATGAAAGGAAGGAGTTTGTAGGCTCTGATCTGAAATGCTTTGATCACCACGCCTTCTGCGTTGACTATAGTGCTATTAATGTTTTTTGTATTGCCATAAAGGTAGCAACGGGGGTCTGGGGACTTGCCCCCAGAAACAATCTTCATAATAACATTCCTTACAATGCAGGAAAATGCCTCTTTGCAAAATGATTTAATTAGCATCAGAAAGCTTCAATCTATGTTCTTTGACGCAGAAAAGACAATAAAAAGATACCAGACGAACATCATTCAAAGTTATGAGCAGGCAAGGGCAGACAAAATCTTTGAGCTGAGGGGGGCACTGCCTTCCATGCAACCCCCTGGTTTCGTGGCTGTACAGTATTGTTGCATTGACATGTAGGGAAGTATTATAAGAGAGAACAGAAAAATGTAAGCAAAGACGTTTTGTAGAATCATCATTCTTTTTAAGGACGGAATTACAAGGCCGCAAAAATCGTCACAGAAGAAAGAAACAAGATTATGGAAGAAGGACAGATGAAACAAGAAGAGTTGAAAGATCTAGAAGATGCACAGGCATGCATCAAGTCCTCAATTACACGCTTGTCCACGGATATTGAAGCCGCTAAAAAAGATGCGTTGCAGATAGAGTTTGAAATTGGTAAGAAAGTGTTTTTACTGAGGTATTTATGAGATCTAGTCGTGATTTTCTGTAATAGTGCTCAGTATATTTAAGCATAGACTACGTACAATGCATTTTTATAACAGCTGTTATGACACATGAGGTGCCACGCCCTCGCTAGAGTCATATTGCTTGATTACAGGATATGTGGATTTAGAAAGGGGAATTTTACTTCAGTTTCTTGTTATTGAAGTGTTAGTTTATTGTTAGGAACAACGAGGAAGTAAACATGCGATGTCGTGAGACTGTGATAGCAATCTTCAGAGTATTGGAGTGGCACTCTGCAAAGACAATAGACTACTGCGCAGTTAACCAAAACGAAACTTGCTTATTGTTCAATTCCTCATAGAATTAGTTAACCGCCATCTCTTACGTCAAAGCTGAAATGTGTATAGAAAAACTTATGATACTTGATCTTCATTCTACTAAGTTCAACTGACAAAATGAATGAAATCATGGCCAGAGATATTCCGAAGTCACGTCAAGAATCGTTGCATACGTTTTGGTTCGGTGTTTTTTTGAAGCCAACGTTGCTGCCCCCGTGGAGGCTAATATAAAAAAACTAATTCGAATCCGCACCTTTGTTAGAAAAAATTGGGTGTGGTATTTCTATGGAATTATGGGATGGGTGTGGTAGAAGATAGAAGCTAAGAAAACTAAGAAGCTATACAATAGAATCATTATAGTAGAACGAAATGGATTGGGATGGGCTTTTGTTTTGAGTCTTTTTTTGAGCTGCGATGGTGTTCAGTTTGACAGAGGTCCTAAAGCAGACGAGAAACTTTTGGTCCTCTTCGAGTTAAGCGAGCAGAAAATTTGGTCAGAACATGAGGCCACTATATACCTTGATGCCTTAGACCTTATGAGCCCCTGTACCTAGAAGCCATCCCTCTTGGTGGTTTTGTTTACAAAACCACACTGTCTCCAAGTACATATCCAGCTTTTATTTGCAACTCCGAAAAGTGAGTCAAATCCAGAGAAAGTCCGGGCCCTGTAATGCCATCAATCTTTGCTATATTAATGTTTTACTTCAAGTGATTACTAGACTATCAAAATGTAAAGAAAATTTTATAGAATTGTTTTTAAAGAATATTTTTTCAGAATTGAAATTTTTAATCTATTTTTGTGATTACATGTTTAGTTTGTATTCCCAATTAGCAATTATGCTAAATTTATTATACACATGAATAGAGTTTATCATATGATGATGATTATATCTTCTTAACTGTCTTGAGTTCAATAAACTTTTACAAAGATCTGTTTTATCGAAAATCATAAATATAACTATCAGGTGCACATATTTTATATTTTGTCGCCGAAGTAAACCTTGGAATGACCCGAAATTGCTTGCCTTTTGAAATTTTGCTTTTATATTAATTCTTTTGCTTTTATTTTTGTTATTTTTTTCTTTTACAGCTGGGTAATTTTACTTGTATAGATGATATCGACAGCCAATTGTACGTTGCCTGGTATAGTGAGACGTATAATTGTAATTAGTTATAAATTTACATTATGTTGAAGTATCAAAAAAATAATAATGTTGATGGTGATGATAATGATGATGATGATGGTGATGGTGATGATGATGATGATGCTGATGTTGATATTGATGATAGTGATGGTGATAGCTAGCCCATGGTTGGAGACCTCCACGTGATGGCAAGCGGGGCACAGAAAAAACACTGCCCTTAAATTGATAGTGGTGTATGTCGCAGAGATTCAGAATTAGGGCAGAAGTTGATGACCTGTGGCAAACTGTCAAAGCAGGCCCCTTTGGTCAAAAGCAAACTCAATAGCTCACGCTACAGCTCTGCCTAGTAACTGTTGGGGTAACAGAGTGGATTGAGTAGAGCCGACTCAATCACCTCTTTTTGAACAAATGACAGGCGAAAACTGACCCCAGGGCAGTCCTAGGCCCCCTTCGGGGGCGAAATGGGAACAAGAAAAACAAGAAGATGATGATGTTGATGATGATGATCCTAATAATGATGACAACGAAGACGATGATGATGATGATGGTTACCAAAGATAAGCTCATTTTGCCATTTACATAGACTGACACCAAGTCTTGGTTTGGAATTTGCTTACATTTCGGCCTTGCCGTGGCACCAAATAGTCCATCAGATTGAGATTGTGTGTATAATTCTTTTACAGATAAAAAGATCCATTCATCATTAGCAGAAGCAGTGACGTCATTACGTAGTTACTATAACAAGTATGGTGGTTGTTTTCAATCTCTTATCTGTGACTTGCTGTACTTGCGTCAGCAGCCTATTGCACGAGCTGGATTCTGAAATACCTTCCCTCTTTTATTTATAGTGAAATTTAAAGAGTTTATATTTGTATCGATAATGAAAAAGTACATCTGAAAGCAGTATTTTAACCAGAATACAGTGAAGCTGGAGCCTCGCAGTATTCTTAAATTATTCTTAAATTTCAGCGATTTTGAGTATTAATATTCTTATGAACTTTAATCTTATAAAAAGGAGTGTAGGCCTTTTCTTATTTTTGTATGAACTCGAACGAGATGGCCGTATTTTTATCAGATGGCCTATGCCATGCATATGGCCTATGCCATACCTATTCCATGGCCTATACAAGATGGTCTACGCCCGTCTTTTATCATGTACAGAGCAGATGTATGCAAGCCCACACAGGTTGTTTCGAACCTTAACTTTCTATCTTGCATGCCAAATATATTTGTTTCGAATCTATGAACTTACTTTTCCTCTTTATCAATAGTTCCACTCTCGATGCATGGATACGACCATTTGTTGGATTTGAAATAGAAATTTGCCAGGTACATACTATGTAATCAGAATAATTGAATCCTATCTGTGGGCTGGGATAAGATGGGGGGCTGGGGTAAGATGGGGGGGTGGGTGTTAGGCAGTGGTTTGTAGGTGCAGCATTTCTTTGTTTATACAGAAAACAATGCCTTGTTTCTGGAAGCATCAGTATTCAAACTTGTTTGTACTTTCAAAGCTTATTTCCCGTATGCAGTTTTAAATTAATAATTTTCCTATGGATTATTCAAAGAATTTATTGGGTGCCTTTCGGCATGTATGGACGGTCAAAATTCCTGGGGGGTTTGGGAATTGAGGCACCCCAATGATAAAAAATTAGTAATTTGTCCAGCAATTTTTTAGCTGCTGGTGTATTGGTCTGGCATTTTTGAGCACTTGGCATGCAAATGCCCCCCCCTGCTCTTGTGGTCTTGCGCATGCACGGCCTAGAACAAGTGTTTAGTTGTCACATTTTGTGCAGTTGTAAATTGATTCTGTGCAATATTTCTTGATGAAAGAGTCTACTTAAAGATAGTTTATAAATAGAGCACAACTACATACGAAATCTCTAAGAAATTTGGTATATCTGCTCATAGTTGTATTGGGAGATGCATTCTATGCCAAAGTAAAGGGCATGGTCTCAAAATTTTATCTGGGGGCACAACCTCCAGATCCCCTGCTTTCTTCATGGCAATGTCTTTGCTACAGAGCTGTAGTTTTCATCACCTACCTACATTCAAAAGGAGTCTCCCTTAGATAACTACAAGGTAGCATCTAGATTTAGTGTTGTAGGATGGTGCTACGATTTATGCATTTTAGAATAAATTTGGATTTGTAGACAAAGTGCTGGCTTTGGTTTTTCTCATTCAAATCACAGAAGTCTAATTTTGAACCACACTCATCTTATAAACCAAAGTGCATCTATCAATATTTCTTATTTTAGGCTCTGGTCATAATGACTTCTAGACATGATACACTATTTCAAAACTGATAGGCAACGCCCTTTTTTCGTGCAAGATGTCTCAAACCTCCCCCCAAAGGAAGCACCCTAGCTTTGCTTCTGCATGTTTGTAGTTAATTATACTCAACAGCGGCTTCATTTCATGTACGACATTTATGAGGTTCCCCCACGCCACCCCACGGAACCCCTATAATAAATGTCTGTGCGTTCTTCACTGACTATTTCTGCTATTAGTTTACATAGATATTGAATTGATACAGGAAATCACATGATTTGATTAGTAATCGGGAAGCACTTCAATGGTGATTCACCGTATTTTGTGGCCTTTTTCTTAGGGTATAATCAAAGAAATCTGCTCGAAGCACAACTGGGAAGATCCTGAAGTATTGAAATATGATCATGCCATTGTTGAGGATGAGATCAATAGTGAACCGGTTTGTTGTCTTTCATGCTAAGTTCCTTGTTCTGAAGCTTGCCTCAGCAAAATATTTTTCCTTAGGTGATTCAACTCTGAAGAAAGCCTAAATGACGTCATAGTGCTGGGTAGATACTGAATGAATCAGCTCACATGTTCTCAGGGCAATGACGTAGCCACACTCGTACGTGGCATAATCATAGGTGTAGGAGGGCTTCAAATTTAGGGGGGCTGTAAAACTTCTGACCAACTGAGTAAGGTGATTTGGAGAGCAGTCAGAAAAGTTGCTTGAATTTCCTATTATTTCAGGAATTTGCCCAATTTCCTTTAAGGAAAATTGCCCGAATGTAGCAGACCTCTGCCCAACCAAGGTGGGCTGCAGCCCTCCCTGCCACACCCTCTCCTCACGCTTATGGGCATAATCATAAGATGTAGATCGGTAGTCTGTAACAAGAGAAAGTTTTGTTTTCAGTGATTTATAGCCAAAGCTTAGGAAATTATCCTCTTCATAGTTGCTCTGTCAACCGTAAATGCAACTGATTGATCCCTTTTGTGGTTTTATCATTTGCTCAAAAATGCAGCTAGCATTACGGGTGGTAAAACCAAAATCAGAGAATCACTTGATTGCATTTTTAAGTATATAAATTGTGGGGCTAGGGTGCACCCATCGATGCCTCAGCGTAGGTAGCATTTACTGAATCATGCACATGCCAGATTAAATATCATCATTTGACAACAAAGATGCCTATCAAACTACCAACAATTTTAAACAATTAGTTAATATCTATTTGGTTTTATGATACAGAGTAATGCATACGCCTTGAAAATTTAAAATGCTACTATAAGTCATATGAACTGTTAATCGATAATGTACAGTTTTCTAGTTGTCCATGGTAAAAACAGGGATCTCAAATTCACTCGAAGATCCAATAAATAAGAACATCTAACCCGAACGAAGGGCTCTAGTAATTAGCAATGTCCATTTTCTCGTACGTTGTTGCCAGATTTTTGCTGCTACTCATGGTTCCATTTGGTGTACCTATTGCTTGAATTAGTCCACTCCCAATTATTTCTGGCACTGATTGCTGGTCATTGTATGAAGTCGAGCGTTGCATGTCCATTGATCTCCCAGCGGTGTTCGCTGGTTTTACATTGAAGAGGGAAAATGACCGTTGTAAGGGTACCATATCATATCGAAACCCAACCTCCTCATCGACAGGTTTATGGGGTTCTGGTTGATGCCCAACTGTAGTCACCATATTTACCATCTGCCTCTTTTGATCCTTTCTTAGTTTGTTACCTTGATTCTTTAATGCTTCTTGTCTTACAGAAAGCCGTAACCGTATCATTCCACAAAAGTGTACCTTACAGTTCGTGACCAAACAGTTTTTTGCGTGTAATACACAGATGCGTATTACCTGCTTACAAAGCGCACATTGCCCCTTTCGCTTACAGTCTTTGGCGTGTTTAATTGCTGCTTTAAGTCTGGAACAACTTGGAACGCTACATCTTGAACTTTCACAACGCGACAAATGATCCATAAGTCCTAAGCAATCTTCAACTGATTCCATCCTGCTGCTGCGGGACCCATAAATCTTCCCTGCACTACCGCTCCCTTGTACCTCTTTCGTCATGACTGGCTTTGTTCAAGCTGAAACGCAAATGAATTTATATCAGGATCTAGTCAATAATGAAACTTGTTTTTTGCCTGTGTTATGTATCCAAGGTAGTGTGCAGGTGTATTGCTATGAAGACTCTTGCACAATACGCAAATAACTTAGAGGGCGTTTGGGATCCCCCTTTGAATAGCGTTGCCTCATTCTTTGCTATTCACGTATGGAATTCCTTTGCACTGCCCTTAGTACGAGATTGGCCCAGGACAAGATTTATTGATATGATGAGTTAAAAATTCGATTCTTATAAGGAAATGGGCAGTAGTTGTTTCACGGAAGGCTCAAATGTATAAAAATTTCATTAATCGGTACCCATAACTGGAGTCTTACTTCTCTAAAAGACTCCACCATCAGGACTGAAAGAATATTTTGAGGTTTCAAAAAGAAAATTCCAGGCGATTCTGTTAGCTATATTTCAGTTACCGAATATGCTAATCAAAAGTCGGGTACATTATATAGAGGGCTGCGTCATGAGAAAATTTTTACAGACGAAATCGGCGACGATTGTCTCATTGTTAATAAAAAATTTTCCTGGATTGGATGAAGCAAACAACATTAAATAAAAAACTGAATAAAATCTAGTATTTTTCCAGTTTGGTTTGAAATAAGTAAAGTAGCCTCTCTTCTTTTACGCATTATATATATGAAAATGTCAAAATTTTTAATTTTTGCTCAAAATCGACATTGTATATCGCAGGAGAAGCTTATGAAACTTTATGAACTGCTAACAAGTTACATAACAATTCAAATGATTGAATGCTTATGTAATTCGTTAGCAATTTATGCAAAAAGTTTTGCCAATCCATGTTTATAGAAGGGGATATAGCGAAAAAGTGAAATGCATAGCAGAATGGGATATCCGACAAGGAAAAAATAAATAATCAAGAACATAGGTGGAAAACAATTTGTTTAATATGATATCAAAAGTACTCACAACTCTCTTTATATCCAATTAATTGTAAATGGTAAAAATTTAAAACAAGTATTAAAAAACTAGTTTTCGCAGGTATATTATTCAAAATAATCGACATTGTCATTTGGGGAACTATTACATGTTTTAAAAAATATACGCACTTAGAATAAGATACACAAACTTACAATATTTTGCTCAAAGTTTTTACTGACCACTGGCAAATTATGACTGTTCGAGATATCAGACTTTCGTTCTATTTCACCCTCCAGTTCTAAATGTGGTCGACCAAAGTAACCTGTATTTAAATCATAGATTGAAATAGTCATCTCCAAACAGGGGGCTGGACTTCCTACGTCAATCAGGATGTGTCACTTATCCACTCGGGTGACGACCGCGCGCACTCACAAATTCCGCGTTAGACGTACAAAAGCCGGACCAACAGGATCTTGCCTCAAGTATCTTGAGATCCCCTTCCCTTTTGTAGTTCGAAAGGTTCCGTGAAAAGTTGGTAAACAGAACTTGGTAGGAAATTGTTAAGTAGGAAGTAGAAAAGCTTTTGATTCTTGCAAAGTTAGCTTTTGCAGAAACAGGAAGCTTTCTTGCACTTAAACTCCAAGTATTAACCTTGACTCTAGGTCCTTGGTTGCTTTCCTAAACCAAGCAGTTGCAACGTAACTTCAAAAATTTGCAGAAAACCTTCATTTTTTGCAAAGTAAACTGGGTAGTTTTTTCGAAGTTATTTCGTTTATTTCTGAGCTGTGCATTTCCTAAGTGCATTTTTTCAAATGACGCTATGTAGTTATAAACCCATCTGGACCACAGCAATTAAATTTTCGCTGTTTTTGACCTAATCTAGTTCTGCAAGATTCTTGCAAGTTTCTTTACTCTAGAAAATAATCGAATTTAGCAAGCAACATATAGAAATGGTTAGTGGTAAAAACGTCGTTATTTTTCTTTCGAGATGAAAAAGCAAACTGTAGAAATCCAAGCATCTTAGAATTGTTTGTGCAGTGCAACACACTTTTTGAGGAATATTATCTCTGACTCATAGACTGTGAGAATATTGAGGCTTAATTTCGCTGAAAGTAAATGACAATTATACAATAAGGCAGGCAAGGACTCGCTAACCTACAGGGACACTGGAAAAATCCCCGGTGGATCCCTCCAAGACATGTTTGCAAACCGACCTTTTTGCATGAAAATAGGCAATTTTGATTTTTATATTTAACCGGCTTCCGCTACTCCAAAACATAAGAAAAAATAAGGATATTCGTAGGCCTAGAGCAAAAATCTTTAATGTTGAAGGCCAGCGAAAAATTTGGTATTCTTTTTCAAGTGTGCATGTGTTTGATAGCTTTTATTAGGCTCTAAAACTGGGTTTCCTATAATACATGTTTCTTATATAAACAGCTTGTGGTCCAACGTATAACAGAGAAAGTAGAGCTGATCTCATGTGTTGCAGGTACTGTAGAATTTAGAAAATTTTTTCCTCGATAGTTCTTCAATGTGCATTTTTTCCCTGAATCAATCTACCAAGATGGTATCTTTTCCCACGACAATCTTTAAAACTATTGTGTTTTCCTTGACTGCAGCGACAAAGATAATTTTTGAAATATCGCTCTACCCTCCTTTTCCAGGTTTTCCAGGTCAATTCTTAACCGTCATATTTATCAGTCAGGCCTATCAACGGCATAATATCAATCTCCAAGGATAGAAAATATCAGAATCGAAAAAGTCATGGCTTTGCGGCTGTGAGCCAGCGAAAGGTTTCTAAAAGTTATGCCAGTCCTGAGGAAGGCGCAGGAATTTATAAAAAGATCTAGCTTGAGGAAAAGTTTGATGCATGCAAATGAGGTGATTTGGCATAAGGAAAATGGAGGGATAACATGGGAAGAATGATATTGATGCTGTATAATGAGGAAGGTTATACGTCAAGAAGTTACTTCTAGAGGACGGTTTGAATTTTTTCTGGACTCTGAAAAATATATGCATACGCGCCTCCAAAATTCCCAGTAAAACCTTTGATTTGTTCACGTGCATCTCAGCTGTGCTACTTGTCTAGCACCGAACAAAGCAATTTCAGTTCAGCTCTTTCAGCGGAGTTGCTGAGAATTTGTATAGGCGAATAACTTAGATATCAAAACATCGTATCAGTAAAATACGCTTACCGTATTAAACAGCTTCTATTTGCAAATCGAACCGACTTTTACGAATTCAAATTTTGTGACCGTGTCCCAACTGTGTGCTAAAGAAATGAGGCTAAATGGGATTCACCTGTGTTTAAATATATATGAGGATGTCCCCGACTTCCAAGAAATCAAGAAATCAAGACCTGTTGCGCTGCCGCCTGCTGTAAATTATGAATATAATGCAGCTTTTGTTTTCGTACACTTACTATAAATTTTTCATAGAAATTCGTTTCTACCTTCCATTATATCAGTCATGCAGTATATCTTCAGAATTCTTATCAAATTTGTAAACAAATGCAAATTCTCCTGTCGGTAGATAAAAACTTCGAAGAAATCTTTCCGCCTGATAGACGCATCGTTGTGACGACTTAGCAGTATGTTTTGTGCATGCGCAAAACATTGAAACGCAAAAATTTATGCTAAGAAAGTCGGTAAGAAGATTTTTATACTGGAATCGTGAAAAGTTAAGAGAGTTTCAGTACTGGGCCAATGTATACTTTCATGTGAAGTTTCTCAACACTATTGTTTACTATAGGAAACATTGCCGTTTGAAGGGACCAAGGCTCCCCCGGCACCCTGGATCCGTCCCTGCTTGGAAAAAGCCCTTCCCATCCAGGGCCGCATTTAAGTCGGTTGGGTCCCTGGGCCCAAAATTGATTTGGGCCACTTTAAATACACCTAAAAAATTTTGTCACGTGTATAGTACCCAGCACCCTGTTAGCATGAATTTTTATGGACATGGTCGCAAGGTAAGTTTATAAGGGGACTTGTAATTCACTGGTTTTCGAAATGTTGCTCGGGGCCCCCTAAATCTGAGAATTTTAGGGGGCCCCTGGGCCTGGGCCCACTGGGTAAATACATCTCTGTTCCCATCCATACATTGTGAGATTGAACAGCAAGTAGAAGTATAGAGTGTCTGTCGAGCGGATTTGGATGCGCGTGTTGAAAACCATTAAAGGTTGAACGAGCATATAAGAAGGCAGAGAAGACGCCATCAATTGCAGACTAGGGATAACTTTATGGAGCCACGCCCTACAGTGACCATACCCTTTGATTACCACACCCATTTCACTGCAAGATAGTGACTATCACACTGTTGCAGTACAATGGGAAGCATTATAACACCTAAAAAATTTCGCACATACAACCAAACATGGCTTCATGGCACAGTTTACTTCCTTTGCGTTATATTTTCAGCCGGGAAATCGAAACGGGGGGGGCCGAGCGGCACTGGCCCCCCACTTTTTCAGAAAGTAGCATGCTTCACTATTTGCGCCTGAGCTTTTCTCCGATCTTAGTGACCAGGCCTCTCCACTCTGAGGGTCGTTTCAACGCCCATGTTTAGAACAGGGTTTCTTAGTGTATCACAGGATATCATCATCAACATCATTGTCATCATCAGCATTATCATCGTCATCAACGTCATCATCATTGTCAACATCTTTTTCATCATCATCATCATCATCATCACCATCATCATCATCATCATCATCATCATCATCATCATCATCATCATTATCATCGTCATCATCATCTTCAACATCTTTGTCATCATCATCATCATCAACATCATATATTTATACAAGTTCAAAACTTGTTCAGTACTAAAGCGCCGTTGTTAACCAAGAACCTATACAGCATAGAAATATAGCAAGTTAAAGATACAAGAGTGGGACGCATCAAAAATCAAAATGTTTGCATGATTCTGAATTTCAACAGCGAAAGTATAAAGCGCACTTAGTCGTTATTAGTTTAGTTTATTTATGTTTTTACTTATTCATAGTTAATATTCATCTTTAGCTCTAAATGTCAAGCAAACCCTTCAAAATTACGAAAGATAGGCCAACTTTTGAAACTTGCTAATCGTGTCAAGAAGGCACGGTTGGCTTAGGTGTCATGCTGAGATTCTTAAGACGAAATCGCTCCTTACCGCGTCGATTTTAAAATTTATTGATCAATTTTACAATGTAGTTCAAGATATTTCAGGCCACCAGACAATAGATGATCACGAGGAGAAAATATGCAATGAATTTACGTAGTGCCAAGTACTAAAAAATCGCAAAAGCTATTTGAAATAATGTAAAAAGTCATGCAGCTTTACTATCACGAAATCACAAACGCAATTCTGAGAGGTGATTTGTCCTCCTGTTTTTCATTGTAAGCAACTCATCTTTACGAAGTTGTGAAATCCTTGTGAATAGACGCTAATTTGTAATTACCAAAAGTGCCTATAGCTCGTGTATTCACTGCGCACTCGAGAAGCCAACGCGCAGTTTAGCCTAAGAAGAATTGAACAATACGTAACGAGAGGGTCGGAAAACTTATTAATAAAATATTATGCAGGCAGGCGGGGGTAGTTTATTTAAAACGCTCACTGTCCAAACAAAGTTTGAACAAGATGGCAAAGTAAGAAATGGGAATTCTAAATAAGGTCTGGAAACTGGAAAGAGCCCAGTATTTAGTAGTCTTTCCCCTTCCATTTGCAGGGATGGCGCCAAGGGAAAGCTAGAGCCCCATTTGAACATGCTAGCCCCCGTCGGAAAGTGAAAAGCTATTTTTTCGGAGATTTTTGGTATTTGTAGTACCGTGAAAGCCGTATTTTAGCCCCTCCTCGGAAGCATCAGCCCCCCCTGTCCATTTGGTACTTGAAAGTGTACTAGACGCCCTGTGAAAATTGGGCCTATTTGTCTGTAAAAGCGGTTTGCCTGTGATTACTTTGGTATCCCTGTGCTACATGAGCGATGATCGCCGCAGTGATTTCTTAGAAGTAAAAGCAGGTCGTCCTTCTGAGACATAGGAATGAAGTTCCTATGGTTGAAATCCTTTATTGCATCAACTAATCAGCGACCTATGATTGCAAAACGTTGTTTTATATGTTATTTCCTAACTGGAAGGAAGAAACAGTGATAGGGAACAATGTATAGTTTTTTGGACATCTTTTTAGTGCATGGTTTTTGTATTGTTATCTTAGAAACATTATATGTTGGTTACACTAGGTTCTTTTCTTGGAAGTGAACATAGTTTAAAACTACAATAATATCAAAAAGTAACAAGATAGATTCCTTTTATGAGGTGTGCGTTCGAACGGCATCATTTTTGTAGCTAATTAGCTGTGAATTGTTTATTTTGTTATAAAATTACCAAGAAATATACAGTTTTTTTACAAAAATACCTAATTTTGCTGAGTCTCAATATTCTTAAATTTTTTCGCTTTTGAACCTTGGATTATCCTTAAGTTATTCTCAAATATCGAAGGTGTAACTCCGTCTGAAAATCAAAGAATTATTATCAAATCTTTAATGATGTTTTACTTTATCATAAAGTAAAATAAAAGTGGATCAGAATAACAAATATGGTATCGATTGTGAAAAAGTTAATCTACAAGCAATACTATAGCTCAAATGTACAAAAATGCCAACTCTAGATGAAACTTGAGCCTTGCATTACTCTTAAATTTCAGCGGTTCTGAGCCTGAATATTCTTATAAAAAATGTGTGTACCTAATTTTTCATTAAGCCTTGAATTCTAAAATTTTTTGGTTTTGAGTCCTAGATTGCTCTTACGTTATTTTTACATATCAAAGGTTTAAATCTCAATTCAAAACCTGAGCTTTGCATTATTCTTAAATTTTTCTTAAATTTTAGTGATTCTGAGCTTGAATATTCTTATAACCTTTATTCTTACAAAAAAGTGTGCATATCTTGAATCTCTGTTTGCTTTTGCAAGTAGTCGTGGATTGATTTTTTCATGCGATCTTTTTCAACTAGCTAGGTTGTGAAATTTGACTTACCAATGAGATTTGCACAATGGAGCTTTGGTTGCCTTTTTAGAATGTAGCTTTTTTTAACTTAATTATGGCTTTGTAGAAACATTTCAGCATCCCCACGCTGACTATCTGCTGGTTCAGGGATTTAGTTGTTAAAGTGCCAAGAGAACTCTCAAAGAGACACTATTTTTGTATCCACTGATTAGCACCCTTTCTCATTCTGCACTACATTCCTTTTTTTAAGAATATTGTTGCTCAAAATCGCTGAAATTTAAGAATAAGTTAAGAATATCGGAAGGCTAAAGTCTCATCAAGACTAAGAATATTTGTGTATTTGAGCTACAGTACTGCTTGTTGATTAACTTTTTCACCATCGATGGAATATTTGTTACTCTGCTCCACATTTATTCCCTCCGCCCACCATTCCCTTCTCTAGACATGGCAGTAAAAATTATTTGCCTTCAGAGCAACGACACCAGTAAACTTCCCACAGTATTTCATCCATTTATGAATCTGAAAACGGCCGTACCTTCTGTAAAAAAGTTTTCTTGTGTCCAGTACCCCTGCCCTCGAAAATCACTAGTTGCGCGTATGGGCGTAGGATGACGTCAAATTTCTTTGGGGGCTGTAAACGTTCTGTAAACTTTCTGCCCGAATTTCCTATTGTTCTTTCAGAAAAATTGCCCGAGTGAAACGGACTTCTGCCCAGCTTAGGGGGCTACAGTTCCCTTGCCTCCCGCCTCCTACGATTATGGTTGCGCACCTGGGGTTCTAGATGTTGCTATTACTGGCCTTTTTGTTTGGATAAATCGAGGGCACAATGCAGGCTGGATCCCAGGAATAGAAGAGTTCTTATTCCAGAGAAATTTTGTAATTTTGAGTTGAAATTGGGCTGCTCATTGCATTTTTCTCAGTAGATCTCATAACCATCCCTTAACTTGAAAGCAGTGAAACCAAGAATACACACCAAACTTTTTTTATAAAAAAATCTAATGTTTCAAATTTTTCCAGTTTTGAGCCTTAACATATTCTTAAATTATTTTTAAATATCGAATGTGTAACTACGCCTAAAATTCAAAGGATTATATTTAAATGTTAAATGGTGTCTTACTTTATCATAAAGCAAATCAAAAGGGGTACATAATAGCAAATGTTATATCAATAGTAACTCAAATACACAAAATTCTTGATTAAGTACACAAAGTCTTGATTAAACTTCAGCCACGCTTTATTCTTAGATTATTCTTAAACTTCAGCGGTTCTGAGCCTAAGAACCTTTTAACCTAAAAACCTGACTTTATTGCTATGCTTAAAGAACTTTCTATAGAAGACCGAAATCTGACCTACATTCAAAGAAAGATATCCACCATCACCATCAGGTTCACTTACTATATATTTTGCCGATGAGGACAGGATTGGACAAATCCAGAGTTACTAGCAATCTAGCTTTTTGTTATGGGTACTATAATTATCTTTTTCTTCTGCTTTGTGAACTACAAGTAGTCATTTGTAATCTACCGTAACATAGTGAGGCTTACATTTGTATGTAGAAATGAGAACATAACATGGAGGTTCAAAAGGTTTGTAGTACTGTTGCAAGCTGCATTCTCATAAGCAAAATTTTATCACACCATTTTTGTGCATCATTTTCCTGCCCTCGAAAATTCCTAGTTGCCCTCTTGTGCATCGATAAGCAATGAAGAAAATAGAGGAGAAACAAAATTTTCTCAGGCTATCTATTCTGCCGCTGCAGAAAAGCCCCTCTTTCCAGAAGGTTCGTTGTGTTTCACATTTACGGCTCATTTCCTGGATTACTGTTAGTTCCCCTTTGAGCTGTTGCTCAAGTTGAAGTCCCAGTTATCACCATGGAAACAACCTTGGATACTTCCTAGAATGCGATTCCGTTCCCATCAGCTGTTTCTTTCCACACTTCATAGCTCAATATCACAGCTTGCCTCTTTGCATGCTAATTTTAGAAGCTGCAAGTGATGTGCCGAGACACCTTCTATTGGGGAGGGGGGCGTTTTGACCAATTGGCCAACTATTGCTACAATTGGCCAACTAGCCCATATTTTTAAGGATATGTGATATGTGATTTAAGGAATTGTGATATAATATAGCCAACATCTTGAAAGATCTCAATAGCCATGTAGCAGGGAGCAAATTCATCATAGCAATACAATACAGAGCATTGTAACCAAGGTCAATGCACTTTGAAAAGCATGATAAGTAGCAAAATTAAGGGGGCTCCACCCCCGAGCCCCCCTAGAATTTACCCTTGCTTGTAGAGTAGTGAAACTTATAGCACAAGGAACTTATCAGGAACGAGGAGCCTACCAAGACAATATTCAATATTCCTCGTTGAAAACAACCTGACTGTGGTTTGTGGCGACCGGAACGAATTTTTTAATATTTATAGCAGCCCTTGGGAAATGATAGCTTTCGGCGTTTGTACCATTTCCACATCATTTGTTTTGATACCAATGAAATTTCTTTGTCATGCAGATTGGAGCGTATTTACGATCATGGTTTTAGCGTAGGAAAGTAGGAAGAATTCAAAAAGTTAGGGGGCACACATGTTCAGGAGCACCCACACAAGCAGAAGGGGCTGCAGAGGGGCAATTTATATACACAATTTTGAAAAGTAGGCGGAACATGTATCCCTTGTGCTCCCCGCTTTGCAGCTGGGAGATTTGCGCTGTACTGTTGACTAGCATAGCAGAAAGTTGATTTTTTGAAGAGGAACCATGCTGTCACGTAATTTGAAAAGACATAGTTCCCTTAATAAAACCCTGAACTATCGAGGCTCCAACATGTCAGCCACTGGAAGTCAGTTCGGATTTAGTCGTTCTTATCTAGCTCGTATGCTAGAATGGGCACAGCATCAATGTCGTAAGACCTTTTTGTGTTTGTCTGTCCAAATATTGGCCCACTTTTTCGCAGTTTGTTTATTGTAACATTTTGCACGTGTATCCCCATAAATAGCCAGGTGCCATAACTGTTTGTTTACATTGATTGGCGAGGAAGTCCATGGGAAACAGGAACTGTTTTATCGTAGACACACGTGACCAATACAGCGATGGACTGCCCACCAGATGTTCCAATTCCATCAATCTATTGTACCGATTTTCTTCCTACCAACTAATGACAGTAATTAGGAAGGAGTAGGAATTTATATGGAAGCAATAAATGGCGTATTTTCTTTTTCCAATAGGAGTATTATTTGTATGAAGACGTTTATCACTTTTAGCACTACACAAGCTTTTTTATATCTGTTAATACTAAATTTATTCAGGGTTTATGCGGATTCTTTGAAGAACTTCCCCTGACTTTTGGCTAAAAGCTACAAAATTTCCTTGACCTTTTCCAGAAGCCATAAATAGCAAAATTTTCTTTAAAAGGATCAACCATAGAGATATATTAACACTATTGTTTGCTATTGGAAATATTGCCGTTTGGGGAGCAATGGCCCCCCGGCTCAACGCGGCTTTTAAATTAGATGGCCAGGGGCGAAACTTCTGGGGAGCATGGGGCTGCAGCACCCCGCCAATTATCAAAATGAGGACTTCGTCGGGCAACTTTTGCGTCTGCTCGTATATGATCTGCCATTTCTAAGGGCCTTGTATGCTAGATGCTCCACCTTCGTCGTTTGATTTCTTCCGGGGTAATTGCTCATAAACCAATATCTTCTTTGTATTACTAGGTCTATTTCTTGTATTGAGACAATATTTTTATTGAAATACGTTATGTAAAACATATCCTGAACTTGCAAACTTTCCAGTGGATTAACTCATCACCAACAATTCTCGTGAGCAGGCAGCGATGTTATCAACGTTTGAGTCATGCAACGGAATGTAGATTTTGTATATGTGCCTGTTAAGCCTAGCGCACACAGCAGATTTTTGCGATTTTTGTTTTTAGTCTAAAAAATTTGCTGTTTCCCGTGACTTAAAACTAACGATTTTTATCGCAAGCGACTGAGTTTTGAGATCAAGCATGTTTGATATTTGTTTTTCATCGCAAGAGACCAAAAACAAAAATCTGCTCTGTGCGGTGTTTCGTGACAAAAATCGTGGAACACATGTATGGTGGCCCATGAGTATCAACAATTATTTTGCATGCAAAACCAAACTTTTTCCTAAAAAAACGGTTGGTTTTATTATTTGAAGCCATTTTCATCGTCAAAGTAAGAATCAATTTGTATTTCACTTTTTCTAAATTTCATTTTTGCTTATAACTAAAAACGATTTCACTTTTTAAATCGAGTGATACTGCTGAGCCATGCACGTAGCACATCAATATTAGGCCTGCCTCTTAATCAAGCTGGCCTCGGTTGAAATGGTAACCGCTTGTTTCTGTGACGGTAGGGAAATCAGTGTTTCCTTATTTAAGGAAATTTGACCTCCACAAGGAACTTTTTATGGAAATAGATTGTCTAAGGACAATTTGAAGGAAATTGAAATGTTTCTTTCTTCTATGTTTTTGATGCCAATATGATATGTTTTGAGGCTATAACAAATGGGAGGATCATTTGTCATAGTGATCCTTTCCAACATTTAAAGTGAAACTAAAAGCCATGCTCGCATAGCAACGTTTATTTTTCCTGTAAACTTTGTGCTACTTTTGTTTTTTTTCGTAATATTATAGGGTTATATTTTAGCTTGTATACATTTTGCCTTTTTAAGGGAGGGCCCCTTGAAAAGCTGCTATGTTAAAGGGTAACCCTCCTAAAACATGGAATGAAATGAAAATTGCACATGATAGCAATTTGTTACAGTCAATAACGCCATTTTGAATGGCTCTCATCAAGTAATTGATTTGATATTTTTGGCAGTGTGCAAGGTTTTTTCTGATACTTTTGGAAATCGCCGATGGACCCCCTGTTTACAAAATGTTCGAATGACTCCCTGGGCTTGTACTAGGCCACAGTGAATTAGGACATACACTTAACACACCCACAATTAGTTTCCTCAGCTTCCTTTCGAACTAGTACCTTTCTGTTTCAGACCAGCTGTCCATTACCACACGCATACACATTTTTACAAGAAAATTTTTGTACCCAGTACTGAAACGTTCTTAAAGAGCAGCCGTGGCCTAGCGGTAATGCACTCGACTCAGACCAACATGGTCCTGGGTACGAGGCCCACCGCAGACCATTGTTAACGTCAGGAAGGACATCCGGTCCTAAATGCTAGAGCCAGAACTAAAGTCCTCTCAGAGGCACCCTCCAAGCCCCAAGGAATTGGGGGAAACGGAGGTAAAATCGAGAGATTGAAACTTTCTTGACTTTTTCCACGATTGCAGTATTAAATCTTTCTTGTGACTTTCTTAGGAAAATGTTTGAATTCCAATATTTTGCGCATGCGCATTAATGGAAAGTGAAAAAGCTCCATGCACTCTTGAAATGATGATAACTTATAGTAAATAACAGAAGTTAAACTGTTAGAGGGCAGCCAACATTATATACATGACATTTTGTACACAGATAAATCGAATTTTAAATACATAGATCCTAAAGAACTTTTAGTCTCAAAAATCTGGTTCTGAACTTCCTTAAATTTTTGAGAAACTGAGTACTTTTTTCTACACAATTAAAATGTTACAACGCAGCAAAACAAAACAACCATGGGTGTGAGCATCATAGGCATGGTTACCCTAAATGGCCTTTCAAAAAAGGACTATAAATACATACAGACACAGATCACAAGACAGATACCAGTACAGATATTGAGTACTACTTTCTTATAAACCATTTTCTTATAAAAAGGGATCACTCACCTGTTACTTAACGCCTCTAGGGGGGAGGGGGTACATTGATCTGCTACATTATTGTTCAGTGTATATAGAGAGTTATAGTACGGAGCGTTACAGGGGGAAGGGGGCTCAAAAGACTGTAAATTTAGCATTACGTAACGGGTGAATGACCCCAAACGTGTATTTCTGCATTGCAAACAATCTAGCGAATTCTGTTATTTTTGTTGATGCAATTGTAATTCCATGCTCTTGCTGAGTTTTGAGGAAGAGGACTTAGAAATTGGATATGCTATCTTTTCTTTAGCCAACGAAGAATTCTGGAGATCTAAAGGAAGAGGACGATATCGTCATTACAGAGCTCGAAGCTCAGCTTCAGAAAGCTGTCGAAAGTGAAGACTTTGATGCTGCTGGTATCCTTTCAAACCAATAGATGAATTTTTCTCTTGCCGGTTTATTACTCATTTCCTTCAGCAAAAGTTATTTTCCTAGAATCGCCCTTTCAGAAAACAGAATGATTGTTTTGGTTTTCATCGTTATGTTACCAACTGAAGCAAATTTTGACGAATTACATTTGCTTCAGTAGTATACAATTTTGAATTACAATAGCAATTTTTTAAGGAAAGTAAAGTGGTAAATCGCTGTGTTTGCTTTACACTTTTACGTTTTACTTCGTAGTACACGTTTTTTTGTAAGAAACAAACTCTCTGGTTTCTTAATATTTCGTCAAATCAAGCCTGAAATGTTTCTTGAATTTAGATAATTCTATTGACAATAACAGCCCAGTTTAGGCAATTGTAATGCAAGAAAAGGATGCTCAGGTTTTGTGAGGAATGTAAAGGATGTTCATTCTATTTTCTTGCTGGCTTGATAAAAAATTTGCTAATGGAATACAAGTTATTATTTGAAACTCAGCCTGTCTATCTTTTACTTTTTGCCTAATTTCAGCCTCGTGTTTCTTATAAAAAGACGTGTAGCTTACGACTGCAGATAGTGATAGTCAAGAGCTTTCAAAATTCTTGATATTTTTGCTTTCATCCATTATGAATTCCAGATCCTTCATTGGATGGCGTTTTATATATCACTGCATCGCTTTACATTTGAAATGAAAATTAAATTATCCTTGATGAATTCACAGATGAAATAAATTCCAGAATAGAAGCACACAAATTGAAAATTGGATTAAAGTCATGATTTAGGTTTTTCTCTACAAAGCCATCATCTAGATTTCAATGGCGGCTGCCTCTATGTTAAAAATTTAATAAATTTTAATAAAATCTATGTATGTTTTAAGTATGTGAAGATGAACGCAGAATCAATTTTATAGTCTCGCATCTAATTCAGTCACCATAGTTAGCAATTCCCCAAGGGAAGCTCCCTTTGTTTGGGGGGCTACCTAAACAATTGCCCAGTAGGTGGTCATGTTTGCTCCTTATATCTCAATTTTATTAGTGTGTTAGCAAAATGGAGTATTGGGAATTCTATTTTTAAGATCAGGGGCGTCGAAACCGGAGAAGCCGGGGGCATTGCCCCCACTTTTTTTCCTAAAATAGCGTTTTTCGCTATTATTACCTGCGCTTGTCCCCGACTTTGTTGACCAGGCCCCTCCACTTTGAAAGTTGTTTCAACGCTTCTAAACATATGATATTCACATGCCCATAAGTGTAATTAACACCTGGGTGAAAGAGTCCAGCAACGAGATTCCACTTTATAGATTCGATTACCTAAGGTCATAGGAAATTATGGCATAGGGGATCAGATTTATTCCCAAACTGGCCTTTAATGTCGTCCTCGGAGTGCTATCCTCCTTGGTATTTAGGTTCATACTTGAAATCAGAGTTTAGATTTTGTCACGTGTTAGTTCTTCTGAAAAGGCCTAACATCTGGTGGCATCCAGCTTGACCTTGAAGAATTTCGTGGAAGGACATTGCATTTTTGCTAGGTGGAATTTATGTCACGAGGTAATCCGCTCCAAGTGACTGGAAACTCTTTCTTTATTACATAGTTTTATTATATGAATTGGATTGGAAATGTTTGATGTATACTTTTATAATTGAATTGTCATTGATTTTCTTGTATTATTTATTTACATCTAAAGACTATATTTTGCAGGAACCGGGGGGGGGGAGACACAAGGCACATGCCCCCACAACATTTCGTTGAAGTTCGCTCTTGCACCCTAAAGATTTGACACGTTTTGTTCGTGAAGGTGCTCCTGAGTGCATGTGTCCTAGCCTCAATTTTTGAAATGCTTCCTATATTGCCTTGCAGCCTCCATTTGGAGTGATTTCCGAACTCAATATCAATCAACTTTTATGGGTTCTGTGTATAAACCACTTACAAGGAACAGGAACCTATACGTAGACGGCAAAATATTTTAACAGCTTATACTACTAACGGAAAATATTCAGATTTCGGGAAGCACAGCTTGGCAATCACATTGCAATGAGAACGACGATAATGATAGACATTTCTTCGTTGACTTTATTTTGATGACGACATTCCAGTTGATCATTAAAGGTGACAAATTCTGACTATGTAATTGAAGAAATTCCACATAAGATACACAGCTTTAATTGATGACATTCTAATTTCTATATACGACGTCTCGACTCCGGCAAGAGTTATCGTCAGCAATTTTTTCCCTATTTATTGCTGATGATGACTGGCTGGAGTCGAAACGTCCTATATAGAGTTTAGAATGTCATCAATGAAATCTTTGTACCTTACATGGAATGTCTTCCTTTAAATAATCTGGATTTGTCACCTTTAATGAACAACTGGAATGTCGTCATCAAAATAAAGTCAACGAAGAAATGTCTATCATTGTCGTCGTTCTCATTGTCAATAACGGAAAAAACCTAAGGAACTTTTCAGTTTGGAAAATATTTAACTGCAAATAATCAAGAATTAGGATGCCGGTTCAATTCATTTATAGCCAAAACTCACATAAATACATTTATAAAACTCTTTCCTACCTTATTTGTGCGTTTGGTATCGAGTTCTAGCAAAGGTTAAAGGTAAAATTCAGAATTTTGATGCTTTCTTGTGTCTGCACTACTTCTATAGCACTCTATATGCGGTGAAAATTAAGGAACTATTAAGGAACTTTTAGTACTAGAATTTTACAAAAGGAGGTCCAAAAATAAGAAATAGGCCTTGAGCTAGGTTCCTTTTAATAAAAAAAGCACGTAAGCTATTAAAGTAATCTGTCTTTAGTAACTAGTGCTTCTGGCGGTGAAAGCCACTTCTATACATAATATTTGCTTGGAAACTTTCTCAAGTTCTAACTAAACCTTTCATTTCAGCTCTTGACGCTAAGTACAACAACATTGTGCCCAAAACCTTTTGACGTCGTACATATTTTTGTAATGCAAGAAGCATGAAATTCAATCAAAAAACTCATTTAATTATTTCCAAACTCTTTATTTCTACATCAACACTCGACAAGACAGTACTGAAAACTATTGTGAGTAGCAAATCAAGACTAGGACCCGTCTTACATGGGATCAGATCCACGACTACCCGTATGGTTTTAGAAGTGATCTTTACCAAAGTGTAAACGGGTCGGATAAGGACCTTTTCATAGTGTTCATAAGATAGATAGTCCACGGATCCTCTACTATCCACTCTTGAAACCGGGCCCAAGTGTCCGGATAGTGAATCCAAACATATACCGATATATCTGGCTCCATATAGACGCTAGGCCTATGGGTACCAATAATTATCCAGGTGATTTTAGATCCGATCCCGTGTAAACGAGGTCTAAAAAAACTACCCAAATTTTCAACAACCAATTAAACCATGTTCTAAAACTTAATGAAAAGTTTTTTCGTATACATAACTCTAAGGGCCGGTAGAATACATCCATATTTTTACTTATTCGAGGCCTATGTTGAAAGCAATGCCAATTGAAAAAAATTGTAAATTATTTTATATTATTTTATTTTCCTAACTTCCAAGGTGCTTCTTATACAAGAGTGAAAAACTAGCGCTATAATTTCAATCAAGATTTAAAGTTAACAATTGTGAACAGCCATACAGTACTCCAAAAATAGGTTTTGAGCGTATAAAATAACGGCACGGTAAGCTCAAAATGCTTCCAATGGTTTTCTTTTCTTGCAATAAAACGTGGATGAATTTCTTCACAAGCTGCTGAAACGGAAGGTCCACATTTTTCTTCTTTCGCGTGCCTTGGGCATGATCTGCCATAAGGAGGACAGCCACAAACTGATGGATAACTATTTATCAGAATGGGCCTAAAATGATAATAAAATAATTAGATTAAGAAGTGCTTTTTAAAGGATACAGACTACTGAGGGGAAATGACTTCAAAAGTTTTGTATATGAATATGAGGAATCTGTATAAATCTATAAAATCATGGAAAATCTCAAGTCTCAAAAATCTCAAAAAATCTTTAAAACTTGCAAAAAACCTCAAAGTCCTTAAAAAGTTTTAAAAAAATCTTTAAATTCCCAAAAAATCTTTTGACAATCTTAGACTTATTCAAAAAATGTAAACTATAGACAATTCAAAAAATTCCAAAAAAATATAGAAAATCTTTGGGATGTAAAAATCTTTCAAATATTTGAAAATAAGGAAATCTCAATAATCTTGCACACTTTTTTGAAAAAATTTCCCCTCGCAGAGAGTGATGTCCATGGTAAATGCATATTGTTAATTGAGAGCTTGCACTAAAACTCTGAGCCATACTCCTGAAGCAAGTCTACCGCTGACAAGATGTATCATTGCATTAGCAACTATCTTTAACTTGAATTCAGATTATATTCAAATTTATCCACAGCTCCATGGAAATTGTAAAGTTCCAGACAAGATTCAAATCTCATCACCATAGTTGTGAATCGTATCACCCAATTATTACATGAAGTGTGTACTTTAAAGTAATCACAGTATGGGTACTGTTGGGACAAGTTCTATGAGTATAATATTAACTTAGGATTTTCATGATGTTACTGACCTAAGTTTTTGAAAATTTCCTTAGAATTCCCATAAAAAGTATCACATCCTTAAAAGTGCTGACATTTCCTGAAACTAAGGAAATTTCATAAAAGTTACAGCCCTGCTTCTTACACCCCCTGGAATGATGTCTCACATCCCCGGGTTGGAAGCCCTGCTATAGAATGTTCTATATGTTACATTTTGTATACTAAAGGACACAGCATTTGGGAGAAATTTCTTGCCCTTCAATCTGCTTCTATGTAGTTCTCATTGATGAACCCCTCATAACAAATTTCATTTTAGTCCCACTGTTTATAAGCAATCACCAGCTATATTTTTGTTTTTTTACAACAATATCATGCGCAAGATAGAAGCTAGTTATCAACAATTTGAGACAAGATATTAAACTTGACAGTATAAGAGGAGGGCTTGTAAAGTATACCCCCTTTCTACATTGAAGAAGGGATCAGCCCCTTCTTTTTTCTGTGTAACTCTGAAATAACATGGATTAAAGTCTATCACAGGTTGTCATATGTATATATATCAATGATTTTATCTACCATTTCTTTATCAGGAAAGGGAGTATTCCTATATTCAAAAAGGACTTTCCCCAAAGATCTAAAGAATTTTTCCATACTTCCACTGTAGAATGGGTGATGGTGCCATTGGCTGTTTGAGCAGTCCTCTATTTAATTTGGCTCTACAGTCTGGTTACTAGCACTGACACATTACATTGCTAAAATCTACCTAAAAAGTGAGTGTATCTCAGGTTAAGATAACCAAAATATCTACCTTTCTATGCCTCAATGAAGATTCCTCTTCATCAGGGGTGTCACCCTTCACAGTGTCTTCCTTCACACTGTCCTGCTTGCCACTTTCATCAACTGAATCCTTGTCATTATCTTCCATCCTCTTCACTGCCTCTTGCAATTGGATGCTTTCTTGCATATCTTCCATATTTTCATATGATGTTGGAGGACCATACAGGTAGTCACTGAGTACAACCATGATCTATGTGCAAAATCAGTGAAAAGCTCTTCAGCAATTTCAAATTGACTGACAGGGTGAATAATAAACTACATGATACAAAAATAGGAAAGAAATTATTTAAATAGAGATATGAAATTGAATTTTCATGAGATTCTATAACTTTTGCCCCTAACAGCACTGGTGATTTTCGTCCCAACATTATTTCTGTATTTTAACTCAACATTTTACTGGTTGACCTAGTTAGAAATCCTGTCACATTTCCCTTCTATAGCTCAGAAATTAAAATTCACTGAGTATTCTGATAATGACATGTTTGTATTCTATTTGGTATGGCTAGGCAAGGAAAGAAATCTGTGTATTTCTGAAGGTAAGTGCAAATCTACAAGCTGGCTTTCAAATTGAATAATGCAAATGATGAAAGGCAAATAATGCAAATGTTACCATTCCAAGGAGCAGTCCAAGGAGAATAACAACAACACCAAAAAGGACAAATGATGCCCAGACTGGCACACCATACTTTTCTGTCACATATGTGTGAAGATCCTAGAATATGCAGATGAAACTCAGATAAGAATAGATCTTATAGTGAACATCACAATCCTTAAAATCATAATGATTATAATCTCAGAAGTTGTCATTATCATCCTCACTGCCAACACCATCATCATCATCTTATTTTGAACTTCTCTGCCCTTAAAGGGAATGGTGTACCCCAATGGTACAACTACTAGTTCTCACAAACTATCAATGGGTAATCTTAGGTCCCATCCAGGATGGCAAACACCATAATAACTTTCCTTCAATGAGCTTTAATAGCACCATATGGGATGGGCTAAATGCCTAGCACACTATGTTGGGTGAGTAGTCAAATTGGTAGGGTTTGAAATCTACTATATGCCCTTCTCATCTCTGAGCACACCTTGGTAGTCTCTTTGACGTTCATGCCTATATATCATTTGGACATATAGGGCATCCAGCCAGCCAGCCAGCTAAAATATGTAGGGGCACCAGCTCTTGCTAGTCACAATCATCATTGTCATCATCATTACCATCAACATCAACAGCACAATAACAATAATTGCTCTCAATATCAGTACTTAATACACACTATAAGACACAATCATGCTTCACAAAGTTCAAAGAATCAGAAAGTTCAATTGAAAATATTCAAGCTAAAGACCAAACAAAACTACCTTCAGCTGCATGGAAAATCTGAATAGTTTGCTAATTCCAGACATTCTAGAAAACAATTGATATCATCTACTAGTAAACAAAAACATATTGGTCAGAGAAAGGTCATTTTACATAACAGCACAACATATGATAATCTAAAAGTTTTAATACAACATACCACATACTATCTAAATATGACATACAACATAGAATGTGATGTACTGATAATGTGAAAATCTTTGTTAACCAAAAGCTATGCCTGCCTCCTGGCATGCCTACATTTCAGTAGTTCAGGGAAATGCAAGTGTGGTTGCTAAAAACACACCCAGCTAGCACTATTCAAAAGTTAGTGATATAATTAATTTCCTATCTTTTCTATCTCTGTTTATTACACTTGTTGCATGTCACTTTGTATAACTAAATGTACCACAGGTAGCAGGTGAACCACTAGTTGCAGAGGCCTGGTCTAAAGAATGCATGCAGGCTTACAAATATGAATTGGGTGACTTCCAACTAGGCAAAGGCTCTGTGTCATTCCATTTTCTCAAATCTATATACTCTTGAAAATCTTCTAGAGCTCTTGGTCCTGCATATTGTCTAAAGATGCCACCTTTTACACTACAAGAAAATAATCAAAATGCACCATATATCTCTAGAGAATTGCTCACAGATCTGCAAATTACATTTATACAATCAACACAAGGACAATATTGAAAAGATAGCATATGGTTTGGGACACAAAAATAGAGTTATGGAATGCTTAAGAATAAAGTCTAGAATTAAATATTGCAAAAAAGCAAATTGGCCATACTGGAACACATCTTGTAACACTTATCCTTTATTCAATTAATAAGCCAGATTCAATCACAATACACAAATTCATCATAACTCACTGGTATATTGTTGGTAAGGATGTGATCACAAATCTACCACTCAGGCCTAGAAAACAAATATATGAGAGACGTGTTACTAACAATTGCCAATTCCTGAAAGCAAACAAACTGTGATTTGAAGGTTCAGTTCATGTACATTTCCATTCAAAAATTTCACAATGCTTAACAAGACCACTAGATCAACTATGCATTCCAGTTTTTGAGTGTAAGAATAATGCTTTAAGTAGAAAGAAAATATTGTGATGTAGCAAATAAATATGTTGTAAAGCCACCTGATTCTTGAGTGACATCAACTCCTCCAAACTTTATTTCTTTATCTAGGGCCCAATCAGCTAATTGCTCCCATGTGGGCTCTAAACTTCTACATGCTGGACACCATGGTGCATAACTAGATTTTCAAGGTAAAATATGCATGGACTCAAATAATAAACATGGTACTGGAAGAGCTTTAAGAAAGGATATTTCATAGATGCATAAGTATGCACTTATTTAATACATAAATTATTCATAAATGAAGTGCAAAAAATTTCAGTTGGATTTAATTTTGGTGATGAGAGAGCACTGAAATTTTTGCCCACTGAACTTTTTTCCCACCAAACTTTTATAGCACCAAAATTTTTAGAGACAAAAAAGCAATTTCTTCATTGTTCATTCAAAAATTTCCATTTCATCACAAAATCCATATCAACATTAATTACTTGAAATGTGACAATTTGAGCAATTTTTATTCTGTTAAAATGTTGTTGTCCTTGTTCATCAACTGGCATTGTTGACTCAACGGCATCATCATGATAGTAATCAATAACATTGTCATCTTCGTCCCCACTTTCATCACTGATTACTAAAACATATTTATCAAAATTTGAATTGGTGAGCAATAGTATTTTGGACTATCAACTGTTCCATAAACTTTGCTCCGTGTATGATACAAAACATCAGTGCAAGCAAATGACTGATGACTTCAGAAACTATTTTTGAAAGCAAACTTTTCCAAGCCACTGAGTAAGGATCTCATAGAAGAACAAATGTGTACAAAATTGAAAAAAGCTTGGTCATAGTATTCTTTACCCTATTCATGAAAGGTTGGTTATTAATGGCTTGTTAGGCTCTGAAGTCATTTGCAGAGCAATCACTCCCTTTCCACCAAAGTATTTTCACATCGTAGGAATCGACGACATGTTTTAAGAAGAACTTGAGCTTGAGGACCCATTTGTAGATACCATAGAGTATGTACTATCTAAGTTTTGTTTTTTACTGTAAGAATGAGCCAGATTGCAATGCAAGGATTTTCTGTTTAAGCTGATAGCACCGAAATTTCCTTCAACCGCCGCAATTTTTTCGAATTCCACCGAAATTTATCACCGAAATGATAGATATTTCACCGAAATTTTTTCCACCGAATTTTTTGCACTTAATGTAGTATAACACATATTTCTTTATTACTTTAATGAACAGTAATTTAGCACCTTTAATACATTTAATTTCATATATAAATGCAGCTACATGCATGGTTGGCAAGTTATCACCATTCCAAGAGAGAGCTTGCTTGCTAAAGGCGGGCCTTTTAAGGAAGCTTAATTGTGCATATCCCGTAACTATCTTCACATGTCAATAAGCATTTGAGATAGAAATATAGACACGACGTACAATTTTACAAGCCATTCATCTTCCAACATCAATGTCCAATTTCCATCAGCTAATACAAAACTATTTGTGGCCTTTTCAGTTACGACATTCGATGATGAACTGGCTGATACGAACACGATGATAAAAGTTGAAAAAACAGTGATCCACCCTTGCAGCGTTTTAGCCATTCTGTAATAAAATAGATGTAGCTATTTGATATCTTCTGTCGTGTTTTTTTTGGCTGATAATGTAGTTAAGCTTCCGATTTCTTGAGTATGCTTCCACAGCGGCTACTCCCCTTCGCACAACACCAACAGCTCTGTAGATTATACCTCGTTGTCGTCATGACCAAGCGTCTTATCATGCAAGAGAATTCAGGGGGTACATGACTGTCAAATATTATAAGAATCTTCTCATTTGCCGAAACTTCCTGATAAAATTATTTGATTCAAATGGTACTATTAATTTATTGTCATTCTTTCGCTTCACTGAATAGCATTGAATATTATCATAGTTTAAAATTTCCATATTTTTTATTCTTCAAAATCGCCAAGTTCTATGATGTTCCCCCTTACTGCAAATCAACGGTTAACTGTTACCTCGTATTGAGGTTAGTAACTAGTATTTGTGATGCCAGGTGTTTCCTTCCATTGACCGCTGTTTACAACTTGAAAGGGAACTTATTCTAACTCATATTTAGAGACAAAAGTTATATATAAAGTATGAGCGACTGTTACGAAGGAAATAGAACTGGCTTTGCTGAAGATGGGCACGTGCAAGTCACAAATATGTCTTCGATAGAAGAAACTGTGGATGATAAACAGAGTCGAGTAGGCCAAGCTGTTGATGTCGCCGACTCAGTTATAAGTGAATCAAGCCTAGACAGCCCAGCAATGTTAGAGGAAGGATTAAAACGTGCCTCTGGGGGAACTTCTAAAGCTTCATCTGGCAAAAAACGCAGAAAACTCCTCAAAGATGCCAACGCTCCGCGTGCACCATTAACAGGTTATGTTAGATTTTTGAATGACCATCGTGACAAGGTTCGAAGTGAGCATCCAGATTTACCATTTCACGAAATTACCAAGATTCTAGGACAGCAGTGGAGTAATTTACCACAAGAGCAAAAGCAACAATACCTAGATGAAGCTGAGAAGGATAAAGAGAGATACATGGGTGAGCTAGAAGATTATCAGCAATCAGAGAGGTATAAAGATTTTATGGAACGTAAAAGAAAAGAAGCTGCTGAACTGAACATCTCAGATAATGATGATGAGTTGTATTGTAGGCCATGTAATCAACACTTCAATTCATACCATAACAAAAGAGAACACTTAAGTGGACGTAGGCATTTGCAGGTGATAAGTGAGCAGATAACTGGAAAAAGTTTGAAAGAGGAACCAAAAGTGACTGATGAACAATCACAGTACACAGTGAAGCCCCAGAACTTAGCAGCTCCTTTAGCCAATACAAGCACCAGTCAAGATCCTGGAAATAAAAACAAGCTGTCAACAACAGGGCCAAAATTGACAGTTGATGGGAATGTGACTTTTCCAATTTTTACACCAGAGTTTCTTGCTTATACACGGTCTAAAGAGTCAGTGTTAAGGCGACTTAGAAGGGTTAATACAGAGCTGGAGGAGCAAAATGCATTACTCAACAAACAAGTTGACAGCCTTAAGACTGCAAGTGATAAACTGAAAGCTGAAATTACACAGCATGAGGAAGAGAGCAGTTCTCTGCAGAACTTTATTGACAAACTGCGCTCTAAACTTATTGAATCTTTCTCAGAGGTTATATCATCAAACCTAGGTGAAAAAGCAAACATTGAAAATATTGATGATTGTGTTTTCAAAATTGCAGATATGGTAGCCACAGGCAATCTAGATGGCAAAGATGAGCTTTCAAAAAGAGTGAAGGAGATTATTAATGAAATGAACTATCCTTCTTTTGTTGATTTTTAAAACATGAAATTCCTGATTTACCCTGTTAATTCATATTTCTTGTTAGGAAGTATTTATCAGTTGTATATATTACTGTGTTTTGTATGGTATTGGAAGTTTTCCAAAGTTATGATGCTGCTTTTATATGTATTGATTAATCTTGGTCTGTGAAAAACTAAGTTTTGTGGGTAATTTCAATGTGATTTTTCCCATTAGCTTTTATGTGCAATGCCCTGGTCTATCCCACACCTAAAGTTATTCCCTTTTGTAGTTATAAAAATAATATGAATGGAACTAAAATCTTTCAAACAGCACTATGAAACCACATTGCTTGTAGAATTTCCTTCTTTTGGGGACTATTCTATAAAGACTTCTGGTATTAGGTAGCATCCACACTAATGTGTTTTTGCATGAAAACACGTACATTTAGCTGCATCTAAATGTATTAACATTCATCTAAAGTGCAAAAACACATCCAATTCTATGCGTTTTTGTACAAAAACACATTAGTGTGGACACTACCTTCGTGTGCATTCTAGGGGCATTGAAACAAAGTCGGAGATAAGCTCAGGAAAAAATAGTGAAACATGCTACTTTCTGAAAAAGTGAGGAGGTCAGTGTCCCCTAGCCCCCTGAATTTGATGCCCCTACATTTTGGATATTAGTTGGCGCCTTGCATAAAGATAGATGCATTTCTTAGTGGCAAGCAAGCTCACAAGGTTCAACATAGTAAGATTTCATAATTGAAAGCAGGTTTGTCAATTTTGAAACAGAAACTTTGCTGAAAGTAGGGCATAGTAGAAAATCTTTTATGGTCTCATCCAGGTGTTGAGCAAGAGAGTTGCATTGGTTTTGCACTTTCATAGGAATCTGTTTGAAAGAATGAGCACATCAAAAAGCAGCCAGTGCAGCTCTATAAAGTCTATACATCAAAAGCAAGAAAAATGGTTGTTAGCATTACTTAGAGATTGTTTCAGCAAAGCAAAGCTCACAAATGGAATCTGGCTTCAAAAGAAAGCAATATGGGCCACTCAAAAGATACATACATTCCATATTAATCGACTTTTGACCCGCTCCCCCAAGCACACGTACTTCTAAGTCATCGTCCAGCCCTTACTAGATGTTCGACTTTATTGCTTATCTCACTACGTTCAAAGTGCGAAAAAGTTAATAAAAAGCTGAGAAATTTAAAATTATTACTTTTGTACAAACACCAAGGGTACTTGCATATCATCTTAAAAGATAGGTACATATAGTTAGGTTGTTTCCAAAGTAATCAGCAATTGAGAAATACATGAGCGTATGTGCTGTAATCGTTCAAATAAGTACCCATCTATAAAAATAATATAGTAATAATAATACAATTTTTATAGTTAGCTTGAAGAATAGCTTACGCTAATAAACGCCAACTCTACACTAGTTACAATGAAAGCTAAAATGAACAGTATAAAATGAAGAACTATATACAGGTGCGACAAGTACATTCAAATCCCTTCCAACTTTTAATTTTCATTTTGAATTCATGATCAGTTTTTGCGGCTATGTGCTGATCTGGAAGTTGATTCCAAATTATGCTCCCCCTAAATGAAAGTGACTCGTTTCCAAACTTTTTGTCCTCGTGTTTGGAAGTTGGAGGATATTGTTTATTCTTAAGCTATATGGAAGCACTTTTTTGTTGAAGAACTCCCACAGAAAGAAGGGTTTCTCTGACGTCATACATCTGCATACCTCTAGCATAAGTTTTTGAAGATTTCTTTCATGAATTTTCACTCCCTCCTTTTTGTGTAGGAGCTCCTCAAAACTACAGGAATAAAGCGTATGTACTTTTTGAATGGTCCCATACACTGAATAGATTTAAAAGAACCATTCTATTAGGCTTTCTATTGATCCTCATGTGGTTTTTAGCTCAAGCATTAGCGGTTGCTTGTCTAGTACACTTCTTGAACAGGAAAGCGTGTGGTTAGATTACTTCAGGTGGAAGTATTGTGTTAACATAAAGCCGTCAATTTGGGCCTCGGTCAAGTACTGGAATCGAGACTATAAGTCATAGATGTAAACAAAGTTCGGTAACAGCAGTGGGTGGAGTTGTACAGTTTGGGACATTCGGGCACTTAGAAGACCTCTTTCTTTTCATGGCAATGGCGAGAGTGCTCCGAAATTGCACTAAATTGCAAGTTAATGCAGTTCAGTTTCGCCAATGTGCAAAGTTATTCAAGCCACGTTGTAATTTGGGTCTTCTAAGTGCCGCACTGATAGACCGTGATCTTGGTAGGCCTAATGCCATTCATACTAAAGGATTGCATAACGAAATAGAATCGGAAAGAAGGCTGCTGCCCGGCAAAGCCTCTAGTGGGTTTAAGTCACATACGAATTTTGTAGCCTTAGGTGCATTGGCGGGTGCGGCAGCGTTTCTTGCTTACATTATCCAATCAGAACTTAATGGAAAGGAAGCGCAGAAACCGAATGATGAATCGGAGAGTCCAGTTTATTACAGCAAGGAGGAGATATCGAAGCACAAATCAAAAGACACCGGTATATGGGTAACATATCAACATAATGTTTATGACATAACAGAGTTTGTTGAAGGACACCCAGGAGGGCCCAGTAAAATTATGCTTGCAGCTGGCGGAGCTGTTGAGCCGTACTGGGACATGTATGCAATCCACAAGAAGTCAGAGGTCTTAGAAATACTTGAAGAGTATAGGATTGGGGAAGTTAGAATTGAAGACAGGCATGAGCCAAAGGTGAAGAAAAGGGGCCCATTTGCACGCGAGCCAAAAAGGCATCCAGCGTTGATTGCAAATTCCCAGCAGCCTTTCAATGCAGAAACCCCACCAGAGTTAGCAATGGATACTTTTATTACACCGAATGAATTGTTCTTTGTTCGCAACCATCTACCAGTTCCTGTAATTGATGAAAAGGACTTCAGACTTGAGGTTCAGATTGAAGGGGTAAAGTGTATAAAGCTGTCATTGAACGACCTGAAGGCAAAATTTAAATCACACAAGGTAACTGCAGCTTTGCAGTGTGCTGGTAACAGGAGGAGTCAGATGAATGATGTTAAAGCCGTACGGGGTCTAAATTGGACATCAACTGCTATCAGTAATGCAGAGTGGGAAGGTGTGTTGTTAAGGGATGTTCTAAAGTATGCTGGGGTTGATGTCAGTGATCCAGATGGGGATATCAGACATATCCAGTTTGAAGGGCTTGATCTTGATCCAACCAAGGCACCATATGCAGCATCTATCCCATCCACCAAGGCCTTTGATCCACGTGGTGATGTTTTGCTTGCATATAGCATGAATGGAAAACCACTTCCAAGAGATCATGGCTACCCTTTACGTGTTGTTGCCCCAGGAATAGTTGGTGCCCGAAATGTAAAGTGGGTTTCCAAAATTTTGGCCAGTAAGGATGAAAGCCCTGGCCATTGGCAGCAAAATGACTACAAAGGATTTTCTCCTAATATTGATTGGCACAATGTAGATTTTAAATCTGCTCCTTCAATACAGGAATTGCCTGTTGTATCAGGGATATGCATTCCAAATAATGGCAGCACTGTTCATGAGAGTGATGAGGTGATTGTAGCCCAGGGATATGCATATAGTGGAGGTGGAAGAGGCATAGTTAGAGTGGATGTTTCATGTGATTGTGGAAAAACCTGGCACACAGCTACATTGAAGCAAGCAGACCAGCAATTAAACCGCATGTGGTCCTGGACACAGTGGACTGTTGAAATTCCAATACCAGAAGACCATAATGGATCACTTGAAGTTTGTTGCAAAGCTGTTGACAGCTCTTACAATACACAGCCAGAGAATGTTGCACCAATTTGGAATTTGAGAGGAGTTCTTAATAATGCTTGGCACCGAATCAACCTTTCAGTTGAATCAGAGTAACTCCTTGTGAAGCACTAGTCAGTATAATTTTGAAATATGGACCATATGGACAGTTTTTTAGTGGAAGATGTTCATTTTTCTTGCAGTTTCTCATCACTTAATTCTTTTTACTTGTTATTTTCCTTGCATTAATTGCATTATGTTATCCATGTTCTAAAGAATAGTATTTTGCATGTTTAGGTTAATGTTTGTTCCTACTGCTTCGTCACTCAAGGGTACTGGATGACATGCTTTAGTAAAAAACCCATTTAAAGTATGTGTAAACATTCCATATTGTAGCAGCAGAGAGAAGTGGTGTAGGAGTAAATTGATCATTGGGGGGGGGCTCCTATTGAACTGAGATTATTGTCCAGTACAAAACGTATTATTCAATACTTTACATCTAGTCAATTAACACTTTCTTGTCTGCTGTTTAAGTAAAAAACAATCCTTTTACCACAGAACAAGGATTGTCAGTGCTTTCACTTCCTCTCTTAAGCCAGAGCAGGGGAGTGAGTGCCCCTCCTCTGTGCTCCCCCTCTTCTACACCACTTGCAGAGAGGGATTGGTAGAAGCAATTAAAAAGGTTCTAAACTACCATGGAGTGGGAAAGGTTCAGTTAAACTTCAATCAAAATGCTATAAGATCTCAGATTTAATTGTTAGATCTATTATAGGTAAATTTTTCATTCTGTATACCCCTATCATGAATATATGAGTGTAAAACTCTAGTGCATAATTTCAATTCTCACAGCAGTGGTGTGCTGGCGAGAGGGGCTGGAGGCACATTCCACCCTTGAGAATGACCCTTTTAGGGGTGCTAAGCAGAGAATGGGATATTTTAGTATACCTTTTGAGGTCTGAGGGGCACTATTTTCTTGATGATCAAAGTGCTCCCCTAGAGAACACTCTCCCAGCACACCTCTGTTGCACAGTGTCTATAAAATAGCATATTTTGGCAGTAGCTAAGTAACTTAGCAAACTAAATTTATACTCTATACATGAAACTAATTCACCCTTCTTGTATTTTTAGGCCTTGCAAGAGTTTTAGCAAAACTCATCACTTTTTGATTTTTTTCAAGTGTCTCTTTTGTGATGTAACTGCATGTGTCCTTGCTTTGAATGGAGGACAGCCTATTGGTGTCAAATATAGTGTTTACAAGACTTTTATGGCAAGAATGCTACTTCATCACCAACCTAGATAATCTGATTTTGCGTAAAAAACGAAATTTTCGAAGGAATGTAACTGGAATCATTCACATATGACGTCATGCAAGAGGGGGGTGGGGTCTTGATTTTGTGAGAAAGTGTGATAGAGGGTGGGTGGCTTGTTTTTGGAGTGTGATGTCACATTCTTGAACAGCTTAATATTTAGCACATTTGGCCTCAAAATACCAAGTCTGACGCTTTTTTAGAACAAATTTGGCTCCATGTCTAAAATAATCTGGCAATCCTATTTGATGCCATTTTAACCATGTTCACTTTGTCATTTTCACCATTTTCAATAAGAAAATACATAATAAACACATTATTAGAAAAGCAGAAACGCTTCCTATTGACATTCATAACATGAAATCACACATTGCGGAGTGGTTGGGAATGTAAAAATGTTAAATTTAGTTTGGCGTGGTGGTTTTATAAGCAAAGGAATATATCAATCACGTGATGCCTTTCTTGTAATTATCCAATCAAAGCTCGTAGTGGAGCATAGCCTCTTTTGGATTTTTATACAAAAATATGCGGGAGAGAAAAATCAAACGATCTTCGATCGAACTTGCTTTCCTTCCTTATTTTCAATGAGAATTACTAGGCGTAGCCGTGCATTTTATCATAGTAGGTACTGCAAACATCGATACATAATCTTAGCTTGAACTGCTAAGATATTTGTTAAACTTTTAGAGACACAAGTGCAACAGCAAAGTGCTAGGCCTAGCTTAGGTAAAGTCGTTACTTCGAGTCAACATGCCATCAAGCAAAATAGAAGACTATGATGTCATTGAAACCATCGGGTCAGGATCATATGGCACTTGCAGAAAAGTACTACGTAAATGTGATGGAAAGGCAAGTTTTGTAAAATTATAATAATTGCTCCTTGTTTAACAATGAGTGCATACAGATGCACGGCATGGCACCTCTCGCAATGCGTGTGCTTGTGTGCAAACACATAGAATTGGTGCGAGCACTGTTCTGTTTCGGAAATATTTTTCTAATTATAGGCGACGAACGATATCATAACACCAACTTTTGCAACCGTATATTTTTGTGCAACCGTATATTTTTGTGTGCAGTAGACAAACTTCTCAATATATCTGGTGCTCTCATGCCACACTTTGCACATGCTACATTCAGTCTCCGACAGAAAAAGCTGAAAATGGACCAACACGCGTGTTAAATACGAGAAAATGGAGATGAAAGGACAGTTTCAAATTTGCTATTTTATTGTACTTATTGGAGAAATTAATCCTCATGCAAATCTTAAGTGTCCGCGGCAGTTGCATTTGCAAGACAATTTAAGATTTGCATAAGGATTCATTTCTCCAATCAGTGCAATAAAATAGTAAATTTGAAACTGTTCATTCCTTTTCATCTCCCAATCTAGTATCTAAGCTAAAAGTATAGCACATGCACAGATCTTTTAGTAAAAATCACATGCACACCTTGAAACTTGATGTGATCAAATGTATAAGGAATATGGCGGTATCTACTTGTAAAACAATTTGCTTGGAATTTGGCAGTATCTAAATGTGAAATAATTTTACCACAGCACAAAAAAGCGGCAACACTCTTTTGACGTACTTAAAAGCTTTGTTCGTGCGACACTCATCAGAGTATGAAAACGTCGGATAGTGACCTAAAGGTTAACCTAAAGGTCACTATCCGACGTTTTCATACTCTGATGAGTGTCGGACGAAAAAAGCTTTTAAGTACGTCAAAAGAATGTTGCCGCTTTTTCGTGCTGTGGTAAAGTTCTGTAGTATCAACAGGCTATTTACGTACGTGAAACAATTTGCTTGGAATTTGTATCTTTGATTAATCAGGCCCAAGCCTTAGGTCAGTGGTTCTTAACCTTGTTGGAGGTACTGAACCCCACAAGTTGCATGCATGCATTCATCAAAACATTAATAGTTTGATACTAAAATGTGCTTTGTTTCTTCCAACTCAAACATATAGCTATATATTGTATTAGTACACAGACTGTACCATACATTTTGCACACAAAATCACTTTATTCAAAGAGCAAAACCAACAAAACATGAATTTCACACAAAAAACAAAAGCATAGTGAGTGTTTGCTGCAAACCAAATCACTGAAGCCTTGAAACTGATGCAGCAAGCCCCTGGATCTCCATCAAACCCAGTTTAAGAACCACTTTCATAAGTGAATACTTACCTAAGGCTTAGGTGAGCTTTATCCCATTAACCCTTATTACAGTGCAGTAACCACTTATCCAGTATACTGCCTGGCCTACCAGCAGTGAATACTGTCTGCTATATAAACAGTCAATGAATGTAGCAAGCCCATTTTAGGTTCTTGTTTGGAAGGAGTTGAACTATGGTCAAATGACAGAATCAGAGAAGCAAATGCTGGTGTCAGAGGTGAATCTGCTGCGAGAGTTGAGACATAACAACATTGTACGCTATTATGATAGAATCATTGATAGGCCAAAAGCAAAAATATACATTGTAATGGAGCACTGTGAAAAAGGTGATCTGAGCAATGTAATTTCAAAATATAAGAGAGAAAGGTGAGTGAAGTTCTCTTTTCAGAGTAACACAAATATGTATGCTTTTTGTTGATCGGGACACTTTTGTAATACAAAAAGTAGTTTTTTCTAGGTTTACGTTTTATATTAGATGGTTGGTTTGCAGCTACTTAGTTGGAATAAATGAAGAAATTAAAGCATTCTTCCTCATTTACGGAAAGCCAAGAGTTTTGATTTCAGAAGTCAGACACTGAGTGACCTTTACTTACAGGTCTAAGTTTCTTGGAAAGTCCACCATTAACTAAGATCTTGTTAGATATGTATTATAAATCAATCCAAGTAGTATTGCTATGTTTCATTTCTGTCATGATGCAAGGGTGAGTAGGGAAGAAACACACAAACTGCCTTTTACTTTGGACGATTTGGTGTTCTTTGCAGAAAGTACATTGAGGAACAGTTTGTTTGGAAAGTCATGTATCAATTGGCCCTAGCATTGCAGGAGTGTCACAGAAAAAAAAGTGGTGGGCATGTCCTTCACAGAGATCTCAAGCCAGCAAATGTTTTTCTTGATGCAGATGGCAATGTGAAATTAGGTGATTTTGGCCTTGCTAGAGTTCTGCATGAGACCAGCTTTGCAAAAACTTTTGTTGGCACTCCATATTATATGTCACCAGTAAGTTTATATTTGATAGGACATTCCTTAGCATCTCTGTTTTACATGTCTTTACAATTCTTTCACATCAAGGTCCCTTTGATATTGAATAGACTATATAATAATTTCTCTTATTGTCAAAATATAAATTTGCATCATTTCTAAATTAAGCTATTTAGAACTTCCAGAACCATGATATCTTTATTTCTTTCTTTGTAATTCTTTCCTAGTGAATTTTAGTACTTTGTTGAATATTTTTTGGGCATTCTATGAAATTGCAAGCTATTCTGCAAAATTTTTCCATGAAATGAGAAGCTGTAGGTGCATAAAAATCTCTTAGTTTTATGTTACATAGATGACCATACAACACAGGTACTTGCCTCCTGTAAATTTGTCTAAATTAAACAAAACTCTTGTTAGTAGTTTATCAAATTTAGAATCTTCCTCTTCACAGGAACAAGTAAGCAAAATGTCATATAATGAGAAATCAGATATATGGTCATTGGGCTGTTTGCTGTATGAACTCTGTGCTCTGCATCCACCATTCCTAGCAATGGATCAACACTCCCTTGCCATTAAGATTCGTGATGGGAAATTCAAACCACTGCCAAGCCACTTTTCAGAGGAACTGGGTGAATTTATAAAATGGATGTTGCAAGTCAATGTAAGTTACACTTCACATGACCTAACTTCTGTACCCTGAACATGCTCGTAAATGATTAGCCAATCTGTAAGAATACTGACAAAGGCCACTTCCTCACTGCTTAGAATCCTTTATTCTTAACACTTCTAAGTGTTAACAATAGGTACACATATATTCATCTTGGAGACTCTCATAGCTGTCCATACTGAAGAGTATGGCAGCTGCACACATGAGACTTTTATTTTGAAGTGCAGATTCATGCAAAGATGGCAAGTGTGTACGCGCATAGGTGTGGTTTTTGTCTCCCAGTGGCATCACAGTTGGAGGGATACATATTCTTGTGCATACATGCATGCATGAATGTTTTAGCAGTGACTGCATGCATGCATGCAAGATCAACACTTGCTTGCACATGCAAGATCTTGTTGAAAACTGCCATACTTTCCACTATTGGTAGTTATCCTGATTCCTGTGCAAAATACCACTTTTAAGTCAGAGAATGAGAACAAGGATCAAGGAAGGCAAATGAGAATGAGGATCAAGAAAGTACATGTTGGAAAGTAGATGTTGGTAAATTTGAGAGTTTATATTGCGACAGTCTTTTTAAGTATTTTTAAGCTTGAGCCCAAGGGTACAATCTTTCTTCTTAATTTCATCTTAGCTAGAAAAATTAGCTTTTCATATCAATATTGTAATATAAATATTAACAAATGTATAAAGATATGATAGTAATGTGGTATATAGTGGTATTGTAATAAGATAGAGCATAGTTAATGTAACTATCTTTTTAGGACGAAAAAAGACCCAGCATCGATGACATTTTGCATCATCCTTCTGTGGCCAGAAATGGTAGCGGATCCAGTTCAAAGGAACGAAAGCAGAGCAGTAGCGAGCTACTGTAAGAGAATATTCCCTTTCATTTACAATGCATGCATTTCATGGCTTTACTCTTCTTGCATGTTGTTTAGTGAAAATTTTATTTACTTTGAAAATGCGCGTTTTTTGTAAGAAAGTAATACGCAGCCACTTAAAAATTAAGAACTTGACTTATGAGACATAAAAAAGGTCTAAAGTCTATATGTATTTTAAAATTCAATTTATCTGTGTGCAACATGTCATGTACGTTATTTTGACTGTCTTCTAGCAGTTAAAAATTATTTTTTTTCTACGATTTATCACCATTTTAAGTGTACACGAAGCTTTTTCTTTTTCCATTAATGTGCATGCGCATAACATTGGAACTCAAAAATTTTTGATAAGAAAGTCTTATGAAAGTTTTGATATTGGAATCGTGAAAACGCTAAGAAAGTTTCAGTGCTAGGCCATAAAATACTTTCTTTTAGAAAACATGTGATGGGACGAATGAAAAGAGTATAGCTTGATGTATACTGTTTTTTATACACATAAAGTTGATATCTACTTCATTTTCGTTTTCTTTGTATTAATTAATTTTCTGTTCTTTAGTATTCTTTCGCTCTTTCGTCTTAAATCTTATTCTTTTGCTTTTTATTACCTAGCACCGCACATCTGCGACGAAGGGAGGAGGCCCTGAAAGCTAAAGAGAAGCTACTACAAGAAAGAGAGAAGGAATTAGAACGTAAGATTTGTCTTTAGGATTACACATTTGTAGTGAAATTCAGTTAATGTTTCTGGGGAAAACTCAGGTATGCTTGGCGCTCTCAGTATGGATTGGCCCCAAAGAAAAGTTTTTGGTTTTTGTAATGACAGAATGCTATGTCATTATCATATAACGGGAGATTCAAAATAAAACCGCCATGGCTCTCCATTTCCTTCCATCCTGTGCCATTCTGTGCAACTGAATCATACTTCTTCCACCAGAAATCTCTTTGATGTTGTCGCTATATCTAACTTTTGTTCTTCCTCTCCCTCTCGTGCCATAAACCATACCTAGTAATAATCACTGGCTATGTCATTTTTCCTTAGTATGTCAAATGCTTCAATCTTCTTCTTGTCTCTGTTTTTCAATACCCAACGTTCTGAGCCGTAACTGGCTATGCTAAAAATTAATGTGTGTGGCAGCCTTTTTTTTGTAGTGTTAGTAATACTTTTATATTTTCTTGCTATGCATTCCCTTCGGCGGACTTCTTTTGTGTCATCATTATTATTAGTGACCATTGTTCCGTGATCCAAACGGCTCGTTTGCGATTTCAGCTGGTTTTGGCCCTAGCAGATATTTTCATGCTTTCCTATGCTAAACTTTCTTGCTTTCGAGGGCCGATCCTCCAAGCCTTTGTCCCATTCCTCTTGTATTCATTGTCTCGCCAGTTTGTTTTATAGCTTTTTTTTACTTTCTTGGTATCTTCATGAATGCTGCAGTTCTTCACGATAGTTGACATCTTTCAAATCTTTGATTTACATGTTTTTCATACTTGCATCTATGAGCAAATGATCGTGGTCGCAAAACACCCCATCCATTATTTGGTGTTGCACATAGCACCGACCACAATGAAGTCCTCCCCCCTTCAATAAAACATTTGGAAATCACCACTGGTGAAATTTTTCCTATTTTCAAATCCTTTTATTAGTAATTCGTTATCTTGGTGCAGCGAAGATAACCTTAGACTATATGTTTGAAGTTCCGATAGAAATATTCTTATTTATCTACATTCTGGATTAATTTTGCTCACGATCAACGTCCAGTCAGTACTCAGGCAGAATAGCAGGACTATGATTGAAATCTAGACATGATCTATGATCTAAACATGATCTATGATTTAAACATGATCTATGATCTAAGCATTATAGTGAAAGGGAGAGTAGAAGACCGTCGTTGCTAATATGGTTAGGAGAGAAGATAGGCCAATTCTCTCAGTAATTTCTCTGCTCCCATATGGAGATTCTTATACACTACCTCCACAGTTTTAACTTTAGTATAATACGAAAGAAGACAATCAATTTTTTGATTTCACAAATCGTGTATACGATTCATCATCCGTCTTCAGTTGATAGTACAGATTTCAACTAGTTACCCTACTTGTGTTCTGTACAAAAAAACTGACGATGGGTGATGAATTCAGAATTGGTTTGGAAAATTAAACAAGTATTTTCCTTTTTACAAATTAGATCTTCTTTGCTATATAGAGAATTTCGGAAGTTTCAACTTAGTTGTTATGACTTGAAGTAAAAAGGTATGAAATCGTTATGTGAAAGTTATAAGACGCATGCAATGCACAGCAACGTCGTACCAGCTCTACGTAGAATAAGCACAGTTCTTTGAGAAGTACCTTTTTCATAGGTAAAGAGAAATTACTGGCCGAACGAGAGGTGATTTTGAACGAAAAGCTGACAAGGTATATTTATAGTTATCTATAAAAAACTTTTTCTAGGTTGGGAAAGGCCCAAGTTTTACCGATTTCATTCAATTCAAGTACCTGCTTCTCTTTTGCGTGACTAGACAATAAATTCAACTTCAAGTGCTAATTGTGTAAAGTGTTATTTGTTTGGTAATATTGATCGTTGATGGCTTCACAGGCTGGAGAGACTGCCTCACGACGCGCAATCAAGTGGGTACTCATCTGATGATCATATGAATCTCAAAAGACCGAAAAGAAGTCAAGTGCTGCCATATGGACAAGAAAACGACCTTCGGCCTTATTATCACGAACGGAGAAGGCATGTAGTGTCAGAAGAGGTTAGAAGACACGAAAGCAACAAAATACGAACAGAATCTGTGCCTTTCGATAATCCAGTTGGTGACAGGTACAACTGGAAAAGGGCTGGTAGACTTATCAAGGATTCCATGAGGTAAAATTGATCTTGTGACATTGTATCGTAGGATAACAGTTGCCATCACAACTGTACACCAGTGAACGTTATAGAATTGTGCAAGTTTCATGGTCTTTGTTAAGAGGTAGAATCGTAAGTACTGTAAACAACCAAAAGATGAATCGTTCATTTTAGATATGCATGAATAATTAGAGATGTTAAACATTTTTATATATTAATTGGGGTGTGTTACCTAGGCAGCGCTCTTCCTGTAGGACAAACAAAACAATGAATTTATAATATTTTTGATGACTTAGATATGACATTTCGATACAGATGATGCAATGTAATATGGCTGTGTGGGTTAAGGTGCTGCTACAGGATGAGTCGGCTCTACCAAAATGAGGAGTCTGTTTCTCTACGTTGAACTGCATTAGGCGAGTGTATGCTGGCTCCTTGAAATAAATCAACATTTCTTAAATAGTGGTGTGCGCCCCCCTAAAGGAATGCAATGCGATGGTGGCAGGGACGCGTATGACCCCATGGGGATAGGGGTAATTAAACAGTCTTTACAGGTAATCAACTTACTTCTATCAAGTATGGGGTGCGACATATTTTCTCTTCCCATAAGGGAGCTTTGCAAAACATAATTGAGAAGCACTGAAATAGGTATTGAAGGGAAATTATTGTACCTGAATATACATCTTTCTCTAGTATCTAAAAAGAGCACAGATCATGCAGCTGAGCCAATGCATATTCAACATGAAATGCAGAACTTTGTATATAGCTCGCTCAACCAGAAGAGTGTACCACAGTACTTCTGGATTCTTTATTTTAAAATTCCAATTATGAGGCTTCACTCTATGGCAATGAGAGTATACTACAAGTTGTATATCTAGGCAGTACAATTTTTGCCACAACACAGTTCTCTCATTTTTATTATGTAAATATATAAGTGATATTTAGTTTGAGAATTTTTTGTATCATAAAATGTAGTAAATACTGAAAAAATATACTTTTGCTACTTATGTTAAATAATAGATTGCATTATTGAGAAAATTTCAAAGGCCCTCTTTTCATGTGAATTATTCTGAAAGATTTGAGAAAACTTGCAGTCATTCATTATAATTTATTATGGCTCCTGATAATAATATAATTGTTAGCAAATGTAATTCCATTTTACCAAACATTTGCACAGAAATGAATTGAAATCATTTGATGTAGTGAAGAAATTGCACAGAGTAGAACACAAGGCATGAAATTTTTGGCATTATTTGTAGTTAATAAAAGGCAAGGATATGAAGTTAGCAGGGTACATTGTATGCAGTTAGGTAACAGTGATCATTTTCAAGCTAGGTTTTTTGGAAACTGCAAGGAAAACTGGAACTGAGAGATTTTGTGGATTTAATTTAAATCAGAACAGGTACCTAACAAGGAACACAGTTAATCTTACTGTCTCTGATCTAAGCAGTGTCAAATCTTTACTCATGTTGTATGGGGATTCCCTTGCAATTTGGGTCACAAGGTTCCAACATCATCTGGTTATAATTTTCAAACGTGAAAGTGCATGGGATTATTCTCAAAACACACACACATTCCAATTATTGAAAACTTTGCCCCCCCCCCACTTCACTAAATATTGGTTTTCAAATCTAAATAAATTCTTTGAAACCCAGGCTATTTTGACTTCTGTGGTTTCAGTTAGTAACTCTGGGGGTATTCATGAGATTAGATTAGAGATGGTCATCCAGAATAGCTGATTACAGTTCAAAATTTCATAAAAATTAATCTGTACAAGCTCTAAGCATTTTCAAGCAAAATCGTTCTATATTTCCTACAAATTGGGAGTATGACAGTTGACCTTCCTTAAAAACAATGATGGCAAGTGTTCTACAGCATATGTCAAATACAAAAATTTTGCTAAAAATTAGTAAAACTAGCAAATTTTTAATGTTCCATGCTTTATGCGTATTCTTTCCAGGTCGAGACAAACATCTATGTTAATAAACAGTTCCATTTTATTTATAAGAAGTCAGTTACACTTCATACTGTTCAAAATAATAATAACCTGTTTGATTGATTTCAAATTAATTTCTTGAGTACGCTCCAGGCTTAAGATTTCTATCCAGCACACTTCGCGGAATGTCCTTGCGTCCCTTCAGACTGTTTACTTGCGTTGGTTCTGCTGATAGCGTTTCCAGTTGCCTATCGCCTCTTGATTCAAGTGTGCTTGGGGCCTGAATTTTCCCACGATCTTTATCAGCCATGTTTGTTTCTATCAAGTAGCCTACAGTGCCAACTATCACAGCTGCCGGGAAAACTATGTATGGGGCATAAGCTCTTGCCGCACCTAACAAAACTGGCCACATTTGTATTTGATAACCTTTATTTCTGTTGCAGCTCTCTTTCGTTCTTGTTGGATATTTCGGATAGATTGACTTATATTTTATTTCGTAATGTTTTGGTTACGAGGTTTGCTCGATCGGAAAAAACCAAATCGAGGTCACATCAATAAGGACTGAACAACCTATAAATCCTATACGTTGTAAGATCCCTGTTGCCTAACCCTCTTTGACCCTGTCAACTTACCCAGCCCATGTGACATCATACTGTGCCATGTGTGGCCCCTGGACCAAAATGAATTTGATACCCATGTAGGGACGAACCTTTAAAATATTCTTATGGGAGTGTCAGAGGTTTGTTCTAAGGAAATTTTGTCTGTGAGCTTTGTTTACTAACGGTAGTTGATCAAATGGTCTTGGGTCCAGTACATTGCCCTGCAAAAGTATACTGTACAGTCGATTTTGCACTGCGAAATGGCAGATTTTCAAGGCTGGGGAGATACCCATCCCCTATGCCCCCTCAAGTTTCGGTCTTGCCTCCCTAGCGTAGAGATCAAACTGTTATCTCTATGATGAATAGCTACAATCATCTTAATTTCTGTAGTTATTTACGTGTACAAAAAGTAAGATTTGATAAGTAAGATATCATCCTTATTTGCATCCTCATATTTGGAATGAAGAGAGACCTTCCTTCAAGACTGAGTTTCAGAAGGAAACTGTTAGAGGGAACTAAATAAAGAGAGAAATAAGAACTAGTGTAGAGACGTTAAAACGATTGTGTAGTGGAGAGACTTGATTTAAAGGATTCACCGGGGTTGGAATAAGCTCGGAGCTCTGCTTATCTGTGTTGGCTACAGCATCATTTTCTAACCGATTTGAGTACGAGCAAATAGAAAATGGTCTTCTATGGTAGTTTAACTGAAAAGTATGATAAATTAAAAAATAATTTCTTGAAATAGAGTAGAGGAGGGGCGTACTCCCAGCCACCCCGGCCTCAAAACCCCTGCGTTACATGGCAATGGCTCAAATTGTTTCTTGGTAGAATTGAGCATGCCTAAAGGGAAACTGCAATTTTCCAAAATTGAGAGGCTGGTGCGACATTTGGCATAATATATAAAAAACTATAGTAACCTTTTGACCAAGAAGGCTGCTAAGCATATATATGTGGTAAATAACTAGATCCTCAGTTTAAAACCGCAATATTTTTTATTAGTGCACATCAAGCAAGGCCTTTGTCTGTTTGTTCTAAGAGCTGAGGAAGTGGCTTCAGCTGGCTCACCTTTAGGTTTTGTAGACCGTGCGTCCTTAATTTATGGCCATAAACAATGCAAAAATTGTACTAAGTATATGTTGCCACCAAGCAAGGCTTGGCAGTTTTGCAATAACACGAAACGACGACGGTAGCTATGTTTTTGAATGGCAGTGAGCTATCAACGACAGTCTCAGAATAATTGTGAGGTTTGGCATAAAAAAACGGATAGCATTAACAACTAGTAAGGAACTCTTCAGTCTTCGAAAATATATTTAATTGTCTTAGCTTTAGCATCATTGTTTTATAATTGTATAAGCAATGTTTGATTGGATAGTGACATGTTTCAGCCAAGTACATATGGTTTTAAAACCATACCATTGATTCAACTGTTCCTTTTATATGGAGAAAGGTAAAATACAGAGCTTCCATATAGTGTGATAATAGATTCAGAAACAAAAGACCTCACAGTTTTTCTATGAGGAACGTAAATGCAGAAGGTCGTCATACACTACTAAAGGAAAAATATCTAAGGAGCTGTTCAATTTGAAAAATTCTATAATTGCACATAACCAAGAACTAGAAACGTTTAAAACAGGGGTGGCAACGGGAATTTTCCGATGGGGGGCTAAAAACGGTTTTCAGTGTACTAGTAATGCCAAAACTCTCCGAAAAAATAGTTTTTACCTTAGAACGGGGATTAGTGTGTTCCGACGGGGTTATAGGCGCTCTAGCCCCCTTGCACCGCTTCTGGTTTAACAAATTGTTTCCTTTCTTAAAATTCGAAATTTTGATATTTTGTTGTCTCTACCCACCGATTTACGCTTTCTAGAATTCATAGGCCGGTTTAGTCACACTGTGCTCGTTCCGAAAAATTCAGCCAGTCCACCCCTGTCTATCAGTTCAACTTCTGTTATTTACTAAAATTTATCATCATTTCAAGTGTATATGGAGCTTATTCACTTCCCTTTAGTGTGCATGCGCAAAATATTGCAACTCAAAAATATTTGCTAAAAAAGACTTGAGGAATTTTGTGTACTGGAATCGTGGAAAAGTTAAGGAAGTTTCAGTACTGGGCCAAAAAACTGTCTTATCAAAAAATTTTTATTACTGCTGGTCTTTTTTATTGAGGCTCTAGACCTTAGGAGGGCTTTAGACCTTGAGGTGTAACTTCCCCTACTCCCTCTCAGAGGCTCTGCTTGTTTTCAAGCATTTTCCAGCTCAAGGTGTTTTCCCGTGGCTTTTTATCAACTGGCTAGGTGTACGCTGCCTTCGAGCAGTAGCCTACTGCTTTCTGTACTATGAGCTCCGTGGTTGCAGAGTATCATAACAAAAAACACAGCTGTACTTCCCGGTATACTGTTGTAAACACGTAATGTTCTTTTCAGTGGCAACTTGCATCGTCAACAGAGTCAACTAGATTCACAAAAGAGTCAAAGTTGATTTTGCACAGTCGCAGAACATTTCTATCAAATTTCATGCTGTAGATAAATATCTCTGAATGGTAAGACATTGTTCATTTTCCTACAACTACTTTGTCGTCTCTTCAATCATTACAGCAAGCAAAGCTTCCTCCCTGCAAAAGTATTTATGTATTTGAAAAGTGCAAGTAATTCTGGCTGAAATGTAAGTTTTATTTGATTGTAATGCAGAGCTGAAGCTTCACCAAGACTTTATATATTTATATATCTGAGCAACAATGCTGCTTTTAGATTAACTTTTGCCTTCTCGATATGAAATTTATTGTTCTGGTTCTTTTTAGCTAAAATCTTGGTTAATGTTTCACTCAGTGAGACATTAGCCAAAATATTAGCTATTTTTATTTTAATTTTAGTCGATGCTACACTTCAATTATCAAAGATGGAAACATGATAATTTAGTTTAATACTGATATAGTATATTCAACAATAAGAAATCCCCCAATAACCGTATAGCAGTGCACAATTGATCATAGCACTTTTAAAGCAAGGCCATTAAACTCTGAAAAGCCAAGCCAATGCAAGAGTTTTAGGGGGGCTGAGCCTCACAAAATGAGTAAAAATTTCAACAAGGGGGCTCCACCTCCCTGAACCCCCTAGAAATCACCTCTGTGTTACACTTTTGGTACTTAAGAATAATTTAAGAATAATCTTCGGACGAAAATGAAAACTTTCAGAATGTTGACGTTCTGCGAAAAATTATATATTCTTCTAAAAAGAGTGTACATGGTTTTTTGCAAGAAAGTGGTGTATTAGGTGGTACACGTTTTTTTTTATAAGAAAATCATTATTTTGCCTCAGCCTCTATTATCTTAGCATTTCCCGAAATTGAGCCTGAGATTTTCTTAAATTTTTCTTAACTTTTACTGAAATAAACTGTCATTACACTATCGTTAATAATATTGTATACTTGAATTTGAATTCCATCTTTAACATTTTAAATGCAATAACGACGAAATACCGATTTTTGCCTATAAAAACACTTACTTTTGGAATTCGAACCTCGTGATTTACTTACGATGTTCTTAAGATTTTGACGATTTGAGCCTCATTTTCTTATAAACTTTTTTCTTATAAAAAAAACGTGTATTCAAATTGGGGAAAGTTTGAAAAATTTTCACAATGGTCGAAAATTTTGCAGACGGTTCATACCCCCAATTGTCTTTTGAAAGGACAGTTGGGGGTATAAAACTTTCCGGAAAATTTTCGAGCATTGTGTTATGAAATCTTCTACTTTTTTTTCAAAGGGGGGGGGTATGAAAGCTTTTCAGCAAAGATAGAAAGGGTGGAAAACTGTTGAACAGTTTTTAAATTCTAACCGCCCTGGCACCCTGAGTGGTACTTGACCGTTGGAACATTTGAGAAGGTTCAATGCTGGATTGGATCTGTATAATGGTATAATGTAATGTTATAAATAGGGGCTTTCTTCAACAGCCTATTCTGTTATTCAACAAGATGTTCCAGTTTGTACATGAGACCTAGAGTTTTTAATTTTTCTGACTTTGAGCCTAGAATTATTCCTAAATTATTCTTAAATACCAAAGGTGTAACTTCGCCTAAAAATTTAAGAATTATATTGCAATCTTTGTCGATGTTTTACTACATCATAGAACTAAGCAAGTGTTTATATTTTGTATCGATAATGCAGAAGTACGTCTGAAAACAGCCTGAGTCTCGCATTATTCTTAAATTTTTCTTAATTTTCAGTGATTTTCAGCCTCAATTTTTTTATAAACGTTATTATAAAAAAGAGTTTATCAGCTATAGATATACGCCCATTGCTGCCTCCATTTGTAATCTCTATACATAGAAATAGTGCTTTGTCCAGGTTTCAACCACTCTGTTCCTAGTTTCACATCTGGCCAGCTGTTACAGAAAATTCCAAGCCTCTCTATTCCCTCTCTTCGAAAATCCTCCACCCATGAGAATGTTCGAATAAATGTCAAGCTAGATTATATTAACAAGTAAACTATCAAAACATATTTTTTACGTAATGTTGTGACAGGCGTTCACAGATAGATACCATGTGTGTTTCGGAGCAAATCTTGAGTTCTATGTTACCAAGAGTTTGTCAGGTCTAAATAAAATTTGTCAATAGATCACCTCGTTGTGGCTATTCTGAGTAGAGAGGAACACGTGATGGGAACAAAAGCAGACGATGTGCTCCCTCTAATGAGGATTTCCTTCTCTTTTGTCCACCTGCAGGTTGTGGAGTTAGGGTCAGCCCATACAAACTCAGATCCTTTGTGATTGGTCTAACCTGCTATCAATGAAGACGCCACGTGCTGATTGGTTATGGGGGACTCGCCCCCTAGTACTAACTGATCTGGTCTCTGCACTCTAAGCATAGGGGAATCTCCAGTTATCAATCGGCACTTTAATTGGCTGAGGAAACGACTCCTGCGTGCTGATTGGCCAAGCCGGCATGTCCTTGTGGCCTAGGCGAACAATGAAGAGTTTTCAAATTTTAGAAATGATCTTGTTTTGGTCGCGTTGTAGGATCAGGTGTTTTGTATAAAGAAACTTTTCTTATATGCCACGATGCCTGTCAGTCTTCTCAAACTGCTCAAATAGTAAGTGCATAATGTCTTCTAGCCGGAGGAAAAATACACCAAGCAATACAGAAAAGCGTCCTGTAAGAGCTCCCAGAAGTGAGTAGATTTGTTTATACTGGTCAAAACCTGGAGTTTTCATTGTATTTTTCTATTTTCATGAGTTAAATCCTGCGCTATGTCAGCTGTTTCATGCAATCTCGATAACATGGATGATGCAACAGCCTCAGCCAAATCAATAGAATTCGACTCATTTATAGAGCTTCACCGTTTCTTTATATCAGGGACAAAGTTAGAAGCTACTCAACTAATAAGTGTTGTAAGACACAAAAGACCAAGGATTGAGAAAATTATGGTATGTGGTTGAAATTATTTTGGCAATTTTCTCAAGTGCAGGCTGCCTCTTTTTGAATTGTTGTGCTGCTTATCAAGATCTGTAAAAATTCAGAGAATACAATCAGGAAAATAGTTTGATGATAGTGTTTCCAAGCTAATACTTAGCAATTATATATCTTTAATTTGAAATAAGTGAACTTATTGCAAGGTTGCTAATGTCTAAAACTACTATCCCTAGGGCGATACAGTAGAAAATGCATCGTGTCCTTGTTCTTTACACTTCCTTTCAGTAATATTTAGCTTGTTATCTTTCTTCCCCCCTTTCATAATCGTCCTTTGTTACTTCTGTGTTTATTTCTACCATGTGCTTGCATTATTAGGAGCCAGCAGATGAACTGACTGCCTGTTCAAACATGATAAAATTCCGAGGTGAGTTTCCTTTGTTCATTTTAATGTTGTACTTTTATTTTGTTGGCATTTTGGTTTTTTGCTGTTATTTATCATCAACATATCATGGCACTCTTAACACCATAAATAGTTTAATATGCTTCTTACAGCATCAAAGATTCATACAAGTGTGTCTAATATTAGTCTGCCATTGTAGAGGTTAGAGATATTTAACACATGTGCACATTTGACTGACCAGAGCTACCCACAAAGGAACATTACACAATTGAGAACCTGTTACAAAACAGGCTTTGCCTTACTGTCAGACCTGTAAACTGTTTCTACCTGCAAACATCTCGATTAAAAGTTATAATCTGGTGATAGAACGTTGCCTAAATTGAAATACCTCTTCTCTACAATGATCTTTTTTGTTGGTTTTTATGTTTTAATACCATTTTTATGATAGTTGATATATCAAGGTTTTTGTTAGTTTTTTCTTTGATAAAAATTGCAATGCAATTATCTGCAAAAGCCTCACTGAATCTAGGTAGCTTAGAAAATATGTGCCTGATGCAATTACAAAGCTACACAGCTTTTTTAAAATCACTTTATTCCTACCAATGGTATCAAGGTATCGAAACATGGCAGCTAGAATTGTATGAGCAGTTGATAATTTGTAAAATTTGATTGATTTTAATTAAAATTCTTATGCCACCAAATGTGATATAGTCACTGAATGAAATCTTGCTGTGTAATGTAAATTGCACAGTGTTGATTTTTTGATAAAGTCAAATACTACAAGTTGAATGTAGTAACAATAAAAATAGGATTTTGCAATACTGTATAAAGGAATTCCAAAATACAGGCATGTGTCAAATTCCATTTCAAGTTGCCAGTTTAAGGACCATATAGTGATATGTGGCAGTTTATCATTTTGGTGGCTGAATTTTGAATGTAATATTTGTTAGATCATCAAATTTAGAAGTCTACCATTGTGCCAAATAATTATTTATCCATAAACATGTGTCTAGACACTTCCTTTGGAGAGGAGGTATTTTGCAGAATTTAGCCAACTATAGCTAATATAAGATTATTCTAAATGCTATGATAGATATTAAGATAGATAAATTTCACTACCAACTTTCTTGCAGTTTCTTACATTTAGGGGCGTCAAGCCCCGATAAGTGCATAACTTTTCATACTGCTACTTCCCTATAAGGCACCAAGAAACTTCAAAATATGAAGTTTTTACTTCTTTTTAATGTTTCTCGAAGTTAGTAAAGTGACAAAATGAGCTACAAAAAGGAGTAAATTATCACCATCCATAGTAAGAGCAAAGTAGTGAAACATAGCAAAGCAAATGCAAGTGGATGCAGTCATGAAGCCTGCTTTCAAAAGATGGGGGCAACCAGGCTGAATGGATGTGACAACTATACCTAAATATAAAGAGGTTGCTTATTGGAAACATGGAAATGGAAGGAGTTTGGGGGCTCCAATAAGAAATGTTTTCATCACCATGCCTTCTATGTTGGTCATAATGTTACCAATGTATTTTATAGTGCCATGAAAGTAGCAAAGGGGTCTGGGGGCTTGCCCCCAGAAAATATTTCACAGTTACATTCCCTACAATGCTTAAGAATACCCATTTACAAACATCATTAGAAATCTTCAATCTATAATCTTTGACACAGAACAGCCAATAACATGATACCAAATGATCAAGATTCAAAGTCATGGGTGGGCAAGATCATTAAGCTGGGGGGACTGCTCCTTATGCCACCCCCTGGCTTTGTGACTGAGTAGATAGCAGATAGGTTTCTCTTCATGAAAAAATCTGTTACAAAATGGTATAGTGTGAGAAGGGCAATTAGAAGCTAATGTGCCCACCCCTATCTTTCATCCCCTAGCCAAGTAGAAAAGACAAGGCTGTGGCTCCACTTGTACGTTTGAAACAAATAAATCCAGCACTGAGCAGCCAGTAAATATAGTCTTCCATTTTTGAGCTGAATCTAGTAATAAGTGGCATATTTCATTCCAGTTTTTTCTGCTACTTGCATTGACAACAAAAAAAAACTCATTCACCATCAATGGTTTTGAGCAAAACTGCTCTTTAATTACCCATTTACGACCGATAGTTGTGTCTGCCTGCATTCTTTTTATTGATCTTTTAGTAGATCTTGCTATTTTACAATTCTTCAACAGCAGTTATCTTGACAACTAATGAGCTTCAGCCCTTGAATCAGGTGTACCATACAATGATAAAAATCAGGGACGTAGGAAACATTCAAATGTGGAGGGCACATGCATTCAGGTGTATCCATAGCAAACAACAGATGACAGCTCTGTTAGCTGAAAAAAGCATTTATCGAAAAGTTTGTCAAAGTGGAGGCAGGACATGTGTCTCCTGCACTGCATCTATGATACAGGTTCTCTGCAGTTTGTGATTTGGCCTCAAAAAGTTGTTGCGATACACGTTTCTTTTTATATGAAACGTTTCTTTTCGTCCAATACTAAAATTTTCTCAAATTGTTCACATTTCCTGTATCAATACTTTCTTACGACTTTCTTAGCAAAAATTCTTGATTTCCAACGTTTTACGCATGCATAATAACGGAATGTGAAAAAGCTCCATGTACACATAAAACGATAATAAATCTTAGTGCATTACAGAAGTTAAACTGTTTGAGGGTGCCAACATCACATACATGACATTTTGTACACAGATAAATTGAATTTTATATACATAAACACTGCTCCAAAATCCAGAAGTGTCAAAAATGCAGTACTGAACTTTCTTGACTTTTCAGCAGCTGAGTACTACTTTCTTAAAAGCTACTTTCTTATAAAAAAAGACGTGTACTCAGACTAGGCTTAGCACATTTGCATTTTCTACTAGCCTCACCCTAGCCTGGGTAGTTTGCAGCCCCCCTGCCCAAATTTCAAGCAGACTATGCCGCTCACAAGCTATCATGAAAACAGAAAGCTCACCACTTCTAAGGACATTGGTCATTGCATGCCTCCATACTCTCTACATGTTTAAGAAATCCAAAATTTCACCAGTGTCCCCTACCCATGGACGTAGGAGGATGTCAAAGTTAGGGGGGTGTAAATTTTCTGCCCAAAATATCAAATAGAGCTGGAGAGCAGGCAGAAAAGTTGCCCGAATTTCCTATTGTTTTTTCAGAAAATCTGCCCGGGTGAACTGGATTTCTTCCCAACTTGGGGGGTTGCAGCCCCCTGCCCCCGCCTCCTACGCTTATGCCCCTACCATTCATAGGAACTGAAGAACAAGGGGCAAGGGCTCCTGTCACTTTTCACCGAATTTTTGGTAGAGTACCCCTTTGCAGCTTACAGAGTTACTCTTTTTTGCTATTGAGATTGCCCCTGATTGCACGTGCCCCCAATTTTCGAATGCTTCCTGCGTCCCCGCTTCTTATGGTCCTTCAATGTAAACACCAAAGGCAGCAAGTAACGAAAGCATGTAGTCTTTCATTGTGCTTATATTTTGACCTTACCTTCCTTGTTGTGCCCCTACCCTAAAAGAAACATGAAGTAGCTACTGGGCTGTATTCACTAACCACTGCTCGCTAAATTACCAATATTTAACAAAGAAACGTTTTGGCAATTCTTGTTTGAATTAAAAGCAACAAACAATGAAGCAACGATTCTAGCTTTTGCACCTTAAACTTTGACCTTTTGATGACTTTGTCTAGTACGTTTACCTCGCCGCTGACCTCGGCCTCTGTCTACCTGGTTGCACCGATTTTCTATGGAAGCATTGTAGAGGGAATGTAGACGACCATTTGTATAAAATTTTTATCTTGAATTAGTAATAAGCCCCCTTCTCTATCAACTCTCCCCTCTAATATTCCGAAAAATAAATAAGCCCACCGGGGTTACTTTTATAGTGTTAATGCAATAATAGCTATCTTTGCAACCAGTATCGAACCTTGACTACACAAATCTACTAGGAAAAGTAGCCAACCGGTTTCACTCCCATTAAGGGCTACCCAGATATGAAAATACTAGTTGAATGTATCACTTCCCTCCATCTTAGGAGAACTGTGTTAGCTGTTTGCTTATCATTTGGTTAATTGGTTTTCATAATTCTTTTGATTTACCCTTTGACATGTTAGTTATTGCTCTTGTGACGTCTCCGTTTGACTTCTTATGCCTTCTTTTCTTTTGATAATTAATCCCACGTTTCTAAGAGATTTGTCAACAGCGATTATAGGACATAAGGTTATTCTTAAACAGCTTGTTATGAGACATACAAGAAAGAGAATTGTTTAATGTGAACGACCCTGCTGTGATCCTTTATTCTTGTCAGTATAGTGACTCTGTTTCAGGACTCAAAGCTTGTTTGCATGGCCTAAAAAGTCATGCAATTAGTTTATTTCCCTGATCGCAGAACATTGAGGTAAGGATTCCTTAATCTAATCCGAGCAGTGTTGAATGATCTGCTGCTTATATTATAAGTCGTCCTTTTTGTATATGGACAAGGTTTAAATTGTAAATTCATGTCCTGACCTCTTAATAAGATCTCATTTATTTCATTAGGCTCGAGGAAGAAGCAGATACCGCCAGGATATGTTCAGAAGATGTTGCCTGACGAAGTTTTGCTGAAGCTGTTATCATTCTGTCCCCCAACTGAACTTTGCCGAATGTCCATGACCTGTAGAAGGTTGCAGGCCCTGTGCCGGGATGATTCACTGTGGTAAGTCAATTTTTGCTCCAGAAAATCTCAAGCAGGGTGTATCTATTTTAATGGTTATCGTATTGCCAATATTCCTGGGTCATAGTGGGAATATTTACAAAATGCCTTTTCAATTAAAGGTTCTGAAACCTTCAGCCTGGAAAACTTTCCTTATCTAAATTGTTGTTTGAATGCGTGTAGGATTGCTTATGAAACATGTTCTATATGTAGCATATTTTGAGCAGCTATTGAATGCAATAAATATGCGTTACGTAGAAACTTCAGTGCCCTACATAATATGCTTCAATATTATCGACGTCCTTTTCGATATGGTTTTCAGGACATCCATTATACCCAGAAACTCAAGTAGGAAATGATGAACTGAGTAAAGAGAATGAGTTATTTGCATTTTTGGAATTTGTAAATAGCATTTTTGAGATTCTTTAAATTTTTGGCGCGAACATTCCTTATGCGCAGTTGATCAAGTATAAATCGAAACTTTACATATTTTCCTAGGAAAAATCTATACACACGTGTATATAGATTGCGGAAACCTTTGGTTAAAGGAAGTAATGGATTATATGATAATGCGGAAAAAGGACTTTTTCCTGGATTGACTTGGAGAAGAGCATTTCCTCTGCTTGCAAAGGCCTATCACGTAACTAAAGATGATAAACTCTCCAATGATTTAAAATATCTTAATAGAAAGGTAAGTTTTAAAGTCTATGTTTCAATTTTTGCAAATCAAGACACTTGGTAAATTTTAAATTCCATCTTACTGTTTTTATTTGTAGCTTCAAAATCTTGCAGCATTTTACAAATGCAAATGCTCTAGCTTTAGAATTTCATTTAATCTCGATAGATTTAATAGCAAATTTAATTGAGAAGTCAATTAATTGCTTTGACAAGCTATAAATTGATTCAAACCTCTCTTTTGACAGTTTTTCCATACAATGGAAAAGCATAAGTACTGATGGGGTAAAGAAATTCTGTTACCTTAAATACTCCAATTGTATACAGTGGATAATCTTTCTAATCTATTTTATTGATTTAAAATGTTTCTCCCTGTTTTTTCAGTGTTTTTCTTCAATAAAAAGTGCCGTTGCAGAGGCACCTCCAGGTGCAATCATATTAGTGCATCCAGGAACATACATCGAAGAGAACTCATTGGACAGTAAGGTGGCAATAATTGGAACAGGTAGGTATTCCCATATATATCATATCGCAAAACTTGTTTAAAGATGGTTACATATATAGCTTATAGCTAAATAATACCAACCATCTAATTAAGGATACAAAGCTAAGTTAATTACAAATGAAACATTTACAGATAATGCCATCCCAGCTACGTATTTCATTCTTAAATATCACAAGACTCAACTAAACTAAACACAACTCCTACTGAAAGAAATGCAACTCCTACTCATATCATATCATATCATATCACATCACAAAACGTATTTAAAGTTGGTTACATATACAGTTTATGACTAATTAATACCAACGATCTAATTAAAGAAAGAAAACTAAGTTAATTATAGATAAAACATTTACAGTTGTTGTGCTTATCCTTCGGAGTGTTTAAAAATTTCATTTACAGTTATCGAGATCTATCAATAATCTTAATAAATGCATGCTTTGTTGCAGACTGCCATATTGATTTCATTTTTGAAGAATAACTTTCAGTTCGATCACACATTAATTATTTTCTTTGAACCATAAACGTAGATGTTACCAACTAGTCTATATTTGGCAGTTAAACCAGCTTTGAGAGAATTTATCTTGGTGCAGTTATCTAAAAACGGCCATGTCTTTTTGACATTTACAGCAAATTTTGATTCTTATTGATCTTTATTGATTCATGTTGATTTTTTTATTATTGTCGATTCATCCTCTCATGGTGTGATTGTTGTATTCATTCTTGCTTTCCCTTAGAAAACCCAGAGACTAACGAATACCCGATAGTTCAATGTTCAGCTGGTAGCATATTTAAAATTAGTTCAAAAGCGAGTGGCTCACATCTGGCTTTCCTTCGCTTGGAGGTATGCACACAATTGCTTTAGATATCTTTGTGAATGAATGAATGAATATATGAATGAGTGAGTGAGTGAATGAATGAATGAATTACTAAATGAATGAATGAATTAATTAATTAATGAAAGACTGATTGAATGACTGAATAAATTGATGAAAGCACTATACAGCTTTTAACTGGACAAATTATTGCTCATTTTTATTCCCCAACTGACACTGTGGTGCTTTGCAAAATACGGTAGAATGCAATAAAAAAGTAAAGCAAAATAGACAAAATTTTACTTTTTTGAAAAGCTCAGAGTCTGAAGAATTGTTTAAAACTTATGGGTTTAATGTAAGGACGTCAAAATCCATTTTTTGGAGCATTTAAAATGGATTAGCCCTTTAAACCTTGTTTGTACGTGCTTAGTTTAAATATGTTACTTAACTATTCACTTACTTTAATTTCCCATTAGTCCTGTCACTAACGTGACAGTTGCATCCTAGCCGTTCAAGTTGAATCATTTTTTGGAAGAATCTCTAGACTTTAATACCTGTTTCTTCTCTTGATATGTATTTCAAGTATGCTTTCGTGAAAGCATAGATTTTTATAAGATAATTATCCATGAACAACATGGTACATCTCCCATTCTCGTCCCGACCTAGCCACAGCCTATGGTAGAATTGAATTGAATTGAAGTGTTTCTACTCTAGGTGGCAGTCGAGGACGCAGGAACCCATACAAGAGGACATTGCATCGAAGTTTGTAATGATTGCGCACCAACCATACAAGATTGTTTTATTACTAGTAAAAATTCAAGTAAGTTGCTTAGCATATATTACTGCTCACACCAGTATACATTATGGGTACACTTCTGCTAGAATTTATTAACATTTCGTAGTGATATTCCTAACTTCACAAGTCATTTCTTTCAACTGAAAGGCCTCTCCTTTGTTACTATTGTAGGAACTGGGTAGTCATGGGGGCTCATGCCTTATTGCCCCATTTTTTACAAATTATTAGTTAAAATCCCCCTTACACCTTCGAGAATTGTCTTTTTGTTTTTGAGAGTCCCCCTTCATAAATGCTTCCCCATTACTTGAATGTTTTCTGCGCCCCTATTGCACATCAATAGTTCTCCATGTCATGAAAGTTACTTGGAAACGTTGTTTATGTTGTGCGTTTCTTCCAAATGCGAAAGAAAGTAATGGGTGTTCAAAGGGTTGCCGCAAAGCGGCAAATGCAGTTAACGGCCTTAAAATATATACCCGTATTTAGCACCTTGTTTTTTTTGTTTGCTTAAAGATCATCATTTCCACGTTTAAATATTATTATCTAAATTTGCTAGGCTTGTTCTGTCTCCCTTTCTCCTTGTTCAAAGCATTGAAAAATCTATCAGCTTTGCTGTTATAATTATTCAAGAACTTTTCGTCAATCGCTCCAGGCCTTCCTGTACTGTTTTGTGCTTAATTGTAGGGTAGTCATATTGCAATTTTTGAAATTCCCCCCACAGCATTTTATTGTGACCCCCATTTAGCAAAATGTGGGAATCATCACTATCGGCAAAATTTTTACTGTCATTTTCACCCCATTTTTCATGAGTCAACTCTTCATAAAGCACTTTACAACTCTTGTCAGGTAGAACACTGTCTACCACTCCATCCAATTTTTACTTAACACCAACTGGTGGGATCATCAACTCTTCTACTTCCTTCAGGGTTGTTGCAATTTTCCCGGTAGGTCATTTTATTACCACCCCTCGACTTTATGAAAGTCTAGAAAAATATCCACCCCCTCCTGCTAATTCGACCCCCCTACAATTAAGCAGAAAAGAGTACTTGTAAATTGAGTATGTCTAGTATTCCCCTATCCACATTTAAAGGGCCTTCTCTAGCTACTTGATTGTCCCATCCAATGCATAGCTAAAAGGTCTTATCTTCATCCAGGCTCTTCAGCTGTATTTGTACATGGCGACGGTGGCAAGCCCAAGATCATCAAATGCAAAATAACTGAATGCGAAAATGTTGGAATATTTGTCACTGATGGAGCTCAAGGCATTTACGAGGAAAACGAAATCTTTAATAACAGACTCGCTGGCTTTTGGGTGAAGGGAGGGGCGAATCCGGTTGTCAAACGAAACCTGATCCACCATGGCCGAGATGCTGGACTTTTCATTTTTGATGGTGGCCTGGTAAGTTGATTGACCATCTAGTCAAATCGTTGGTCTTCGAATTTTTACATTTAGTTTTAGCTGAAATTATAGTTGTACACATTTTCATTGAATATGCTGACGCAAGCAAGGCTACTGCAAATGTGGAAAAGCTTATCAGTTGTATGGTCGGATTTTTCGATCAATAATGTGTTTATGTCAAATTTGAATACATCTCCTTTTTGCTGAATGGTTGTAAGAAATATAGTCAATGAATTATCTGCTATATATA
>WIPJ01001930.1:506075-521535 GCA_018155075.1 Cassiopea andromeda
ATGCAAGTAATAAAAAGCTAATAAAATTCAACAGACTAGTTACATTTACAACCTAGTAACAACAGTGAAAGCCAACTTAGTATTGCAGATGAGAAGTTAAAGCTGTGGGTGAAATTGTATGTATGATATAGTGAAGGACTTTCCAAGTGGTATAGCGTTCTCGTCTGCCCTGCTGAATGCCAAAGGATCGATTTGCATATTGAGCATGCCTGGATATTCGTTCACATCAATTGAAGACATTTTTCCAGTACTGAGGGAGAGAGCTAGCTACCCCTTCTCATGAATCTGATGAGCGATGATAGATACTGCCTTTACCATGCACTGTCCTCACATCTTGCTACTATAATTATATACGAATAGTCTACCATACTTATAAATGAATGGTCTTTCCTGCAGACTATAGCTGGTTATTTTCAAATATACATTTTATTCTCTTTGCTAAAACTGGATGGGTGTTAATAACAGGTTTAATTTTTAAACAGTTTATGTTCCAAGGTCCTTTACACTTATGGTAAGCTAAAATATTGCCACATTCACTTTTCCGTGCATTGAGCATTCTATCTCCGATGTTTTCTACTGAAAAGAATGCCAGACATTTTTTATATCTGTGTAGCTCCAACACCTGTACAGAAGGCTCCCAGACGAGCAAAATCTCCTAACTTTCATGGCCTTTTGTAGGAGCCCTAATTATAAGTAGCAGATATCCAATATGCCAGACGGTAGATGAACGTATTGCCATGAGCTGACAACATTCGTTTACACAGAGTGAGTTAATTTTATGAGTTCTTTTATGATTTTTGACAGGTAACTCCCAACAGTGATCTTTCTTTTGATTGCTATTTCAGTGACAACCATGGACTCACAATGAGTCATTCACCGTCCAATCTTGATGATTTTGGTCTACACATTTGCATTTCATTACTCTATTGATCTCAACTTGAGTAACGTCTGTATATTTTGTGGCATACAATTCAAATACAATCAATGTCATGGGTAGCGCATTCAACCCATCTTTTGCATAGCTCTGTATAGCGCAGAAATATGGCCAGTTTGCGAATAAAAACCCATTTAAATAGCTCTTTCATTCAGTTTGATTTGCCAACACATCACCAAGATGCTACTTTTAATTTCACCTTCTACTACGATAGTCAAGCCATTCTAAGGAAAAACTACATTGGTGACAAGGCTTGTTTGAGCTTCTCTACATTGGCAGTGTCCTGAGTCCAGAATCATTTTGCAGGTCAAGGTGTATATCTTTAATCTGAGAAATTATTTTTGAGAGAACTTCATCACTAAAGAGCAACCTAGAGTTTGTGCCTTCTTGCAGAATCAGCTCATAAGAATACAGAAATCTCACTTTTGATGGAAACTTGATTGTCATGCATATCAATGAATCAATGATTTGGTTGATTACAGCTGATTACTTTTAGGTGCTCAAATGATTCTAATCCCCTAATGCCTGATCAAATACTCATGTCCTTCCAATTTTTTTACATTTAAAAAGTATTGTTTGAACTAGGGATCTTTAGCTGTACTATAATCTAGCTGCAAAGCGTTCGCTTTAAGAAGTGCTTTATTTCCTTGTTAAACACAGCAAGAATTATTGCATTTAATGTAGAGTGTAGATGAATAAGAATTCTAATCCATGCCATAACTGAATCTTCAATGTCCATTCTCAAGTAGTACTTACAAAAGACCATCACTAATGGGGGGGTATAGCACCCAATAAGAGATATGATAATTATCAAAACACCTTTTGCAAAATGTCTATCAATACGCCGCACATTGCTCTGATCCAGATGTGAATTGTCTACTCTTGATTTCACAGACATAAATGCCCAAACATAGAGCATAACGGATAAAATTGCACCGGCTGTATGTAAAAAAGTTATAGTTGGATAGTAGAATATGCTAATCGCAGGAAAAGTCATCGTTAGCATCTCTGTTGATACTAACACCAGGTTCATGCCCACCAATAGAAGTGCTCGCTGCTTTGTCATGATAGATTGGTATCTTGTCAAGTACTTCATATGTACAAACCGGTCAATTGCTATCAGAAATATAAAACGTGCTGAAAATCCAGCAAATGAAGAATAAGTTATAACGGCATATTCTACTTTAAAATTGCCAGTAGCTGATCCAGAAAGTGTTGATGCTACGAGTGAATGGTACACAAGGCCTGCCACACCAATAGCTGTGTCTGATAATGACAGACTGAACATGAACCAGTAGGATATTGTATTGAGCTTTGATATTTTCCATATTATATAAGCAAGAGATGAATTTAAAGAAATGTTTGAGACATCGAGTATTATTGATACAATCAGCACTCCAATTGGAATTGATGCATGTCGCCTGTCGATCACGTGGTCTTGATTCGTGTTGTGTTGCGTCATTTTTGAAGCTTACCAATATGCAGGAAAGTTACTATCTATATAAAACAGTTTGCATAAAAGTTGGCACCAAAGATAGTGGCAGCGAAGTTCCCAAATTTGACTTTTCCGTCTGGAATTACTGCTCTGATGCGAATGCAAGCAAAGATCTTTAGTTGTTTGAATAACGTTGCGTGTTGTATTGCGACTATTCTATGTGGTCTGTGTTGCAACCAATTTTAAAATTTTCAACAAGGAAAGTGTACTTCCTTTGGCATGAAAAGAGTCATCAAATTTCTCTTCATCTTCGTCATTTATTTTCCTTACCTTCAGAGTATAGGCTTGTCCATGCATCTCATTCCATACACAAGTATGAATATGATAACTTTCCAAAAACCTAGTTCTTAACGCCTGTGTATTTTGTTTGTTTTCTGCAAATACCACCAGAAGCAAGTCCTGCTTCCTAGCACAAATCAAGTGTTATACTTCAACTTTTAACTTTGATTTCTGAACTTTCCAATTTTTCAATGCGCCTGTTTTGACCATGCCTGTGTTTCTACTTGAAAGCTACCAATAACCCTAGTAAGTTTATGATGGTCTTTTTAGAGCAAGGTGGAGTCTTCGTTGCTTGGTAATTTTTAGATTTGCTTAGCAGGTTCATACTCCGCTTTCTGCTATTGGTTGAAGCTGTTTGCTTGTTTTAATTAAAGAACTCTTACAGGTCTCCTTGTGCAATTCTTCAGCTAACAGACTAATTTCTATTGCATCAGATAATTAGAGAGAATTTGCTAACCTGCCCTTTAGCGAATATTAAAAGGACGATCTCTTATTGAAATTTGGTCTACTTGTTTTCATTTTTCGTTTGTCTTCATTCCTTGAATTTAATTTCATTTTCTCTTTAAGGTTTGACAAAGCTACGAAACTGCCATTATTCATGAAATTATGTCTATCATGAGAGCTAATTATTTTACCCAAATCAGTGTCGATCTATGCCACCGGTTCAAGTCTATTCTGGGAGATTTTGTATGGGGCTACCAGAATACTACTGCAAAAGAATTGAATTGAAATAAGCTGTAGTATTGAGAGACTAGTGCCCAGGACACTGAACAGAGTGGGACATTTTGGATATCTGTATAAATACATTGAGCTGATAAGTCTTGTTATGTTCTGTTGCAAGAAGATTGTTATTTATTGAATGTTTTCCATCTAACACATACGGAAACGTTAAATAATTCAACGAGTATTAACAGCATGCTGCTTCTCTTCACTGTTCTTAATCTGCGAGTGAGCTTACTTCCCGCTACAGCCTCGGATGTCTCCAGTACAGATACCTTGTATTCAGTTTACTCTCTTCATCGTTGAAATAAAGTTTTACTTTATTTTTATAGTAATAATTGAGAATGGTAAAAGATTTGACCGTAGGTGTGATTTCGCATTTAGCGGTCGATGCAAGGATAGAGTAAGTTCTGTAATGCAGTGAAGCATGAACTAGCTTTAGTGTTTTGAATAATCTGTTCAGTGCAATCAGTGAGCTGAGCTCCAAAGAAGAAAGACGTGAACTGGTCAAAGTAACCTTGCCACATGCCGAGACAGCATTTTCCTTCCTATTCTGAAAACGAAGAAAATTAAACCATCTTTTGATATAAAACAAATCCTTGCTGACAGTTTTTGCACTCTCAGAGAGATCATGCGTATGGTAAAAATATTCTCATGCTTTCAAAATGCATCCTGAAGTAATGGGTAAGTAGTTTCATTTAGCGAATGATGTCGCTTACCTGATTTATCGAAAATGCCGACTCTTTAATCTTTGTTTATCACGCGAATCAAGTGCGCAAAGCTTGATGGGCATTTCTTGCTTTCTCTTTAATAATTTCTTTCTTGACTTCTTGTATTTATAGTTGTATAAAAGTAGTACAGGTAATTTGTGCAATATATAGAGACATTTATTACTAATAGTAGCAGAACTATTTGCAAATTTTTTTAGAATGTTAGTTGTAATAATCATCGTTGATAAAAATGATTACTGCAATCTTCAAAGCTATCATCATCATCACCGTTGCCATATTCACCATTATCATTCATATATCACATTCAAAGTTTACCATCAACACCATTGTCATCATCATCACCATCATTGAATTATCAATGCAGTTAACCCTGTAACAGGCACGTACCTGAAGGGAGCACGGAGGGGGCAATGCCCCCCAAATGAAAACTTTTGCATGGTTTCCTTTCCGAACAGAACTTTTGATCTGAAAATTTAAGCAATCAGATAATGTCTTTGACCCCCAAAAGTGATAGTTCTGACAGGTTTTGCCCCTCCACTGCATTTTCTTCAGGTACGTGCTTTCTCTGTAACTCTGTTGAATCATTGGCAACTGACTTATCCAAACTCTTGTCTTGTACTATGTTGAAGTTCTTGCACGAGCATACGTTGATCATTATTTCTGTGGCAGCTTGCCACGTTCTATTTCTTCTAGCTGCATTTTGTTTGCAACTTTGCAATGCTGGTACTTTGACGGTGAACAAAATCAAAACCGATCGTAAGTGTTTCTGTACATCCTTTTATTGAAATTCATTGCCTTGAAAGCTTAATTTTCCTCCCATCATAACAACTCTACAAATTCCCAAAATGACTTTTCAACCTCTCTTGCATTTAGGCCATATATGACTCTTGCATTTAGGCCCTACATTACTAATACTAATAATAATTATATAATAATAATTATTATTTATTTTTGTTTACAGTTAGTAAAAAACATAGTTCACTACAAACTAATATAAACCAACTGTTTAATTACAAGTTTTCATTTACATATAATAAACGAACAACTTTCTCCCTTCCAGCTTTTGATCATTGTTTTGAACCTTTTCATTTTCGAGCCGATTTCATGCTGTCTGACAGAGTGTTCCAAAGAATACTACCTCTAAACGCTAGGGAACTATAACCATAGGAAAACTTTTTTACTTTCGGTATCTGGAGGAGATTCTTTGTACTTAAGTCATAGGCTATTTCTTTAGTTGTAAAGAACTCTGTCAAGACAGCGGGGCAAATATAATTGGTACATTCATATATCTCTATCATCAGCTTTTGCAAGTTACTACAATGGATCGTTGTTTCTTCTGATTTTAATAGTAGTTATTCAAGTATGTGTATATGTGTGTATCTTCAAGTATGTGTTCATGTAGATGTAGTGTCACTGTGGAGAACTCTCAAGGCTATTATCAGTATCAGTATCATTGATACCAATAATAAAGACGACGACGATGACGACAACGATGATGATGTTGATTTTTCTTCGTAGTTGGCGGTGGAGAGTGCATCGATTCAGAAGACTGCAACAACCATGGTATTTGCAAGACGGTACCAAAACAAGTGGGACGTTGTTGCTGTGGAGTTGGATATTCTGGTCGACACTGCGGAGGTGAGCTACATCTTTTTGAGCTACTGTCAAGCTTTTTTCCATGCATCAAGATACAAGTTCATGAGATTTCCATTTATCAAGAAACAATTGTAGAGCCTAATTTGGTGACAGAGCACTTTTGAAGAAGTTTTTTTCACACCGTCTAAGTAGTGGAAATCCTGTTCAAGCCACACTCGTGCGACACAATCAGATGCATTTATGACGATATATCAACTTGACGATTGGACACATACATTTCTATATTGTGTGGTCTTGAAAATAGGTCATCGTAATGCTGCGAGTTCGTCAATAGTTTCACATTTTTAGAGTTACTTCTAGCTATGTGTTTATCTTCCATGAGGTACCGTTAATTACCAAATAAACACCCATGACTCAAACAAGCCCCCATGCTCAAAAAGTACCCAGTTTGGAAAAATATTCCTCATAAGCGCCCAGGTTTGAGTAAGCGCCCTGTCCAAATTAGGACACAGGTCTGGGCAAGCCATAGTATATATTGGATGACTGAAATAGAAACAACGTCTTTTCAATTTTCTTTAACTTTCAATCTGACATACTTTTACACTCTCTCACAATTAAATACTCTCTGTTGAATTCACTGACTATTCTAAGCATCCTGTAATGTCAATTTTACATTTTGATGAACGGAGGACGATTAAGATCTACTAATCCATTGATTGGAACTTTATAGTTGAATCTACACCATAGAAGGATGTTGCATGGTGAGGTATCTGTCCTTCCTTTTCTTAATAACCGCACAGGTCTGAATAAACGCCCAGTCAGAATAAGCACCCACCTAAAAATGTTTGTTTTTAAATAAGCGCCTTAATCGTTAATTTCCGGTAATTTAATGCAGAAATTTAAGCATGTTACCTTTGTAAATATTGATGCAAACGCTGCTTTTCTACGCTGCTACCCTCTTTCTTTCTTCTCTAAGTTAAAATGTACTTGCTCTTGCAGTTGAATCAAAAGAGTCTACAAAGCCATCGGGCAAAATGCAGTTGAAAAGACTGGTAAGGCCTTCAGCAAGTGGAGGAAAGCGTGCAAATGTAATCTCATCAGTTTTGGAGCAAAAACTTGATTATGAGCCAAGTTCAAACATATTTGGCCTAACACCAGATGCTTTAGCAGAAGCTGACCAGCCTTTCGTATTGTACAGTCCGGACAAGAAGCTTTACATGTTCGTATCTCATGACTCGAGGGTGGCCGAGAAAAATGATTCATACGTTGAAGCAAGAGACGATAAATTTGGGTCTAATAACCTTTTTAAGTTGATCAGAGTACCGGGAAAGAAAGGGAAATTTTACATTCATAGTTTACGTCAAAATAAGTATTTGTATGCTTCTCAGTCTAGTAAAGGTATTTTCAAAAATTGGAACTCGAATTTGCTCGCTGCTTCTGGGATTTCAAGCAGCCCAAATGAGAAGGCAAGTTTCATCTTTTGGTTTGAAGATGACGATGGAGATGGACTGTTTACGATTAGGAATGGAAAGAAAATGCTCTACGTTTCTGAAAATGCAGTGGGTAATCCTCCAAGTAATTTATTAAAGCTAGCAGCCAAGAAAGATCTTGACAGACTTGACTCCAAATACTTCCAACTCGCTTTGAAAGAGGTAAGCTCCTCTACAATTTCTGCCAAGTTGCTTGCTGTTACGCACTAGTCAACAGAAGCTATGAATGGAAAATGCTCTGTAATCAGCTCATAGATTTGTGGTAAAGCCCCTTGAATCTGCTGGTCTGCATTTTACACAAATCAAAATATTTCCATGTTTAGGATCGCTGTCTTCATTTCTCTCTTTTATAAAAATTAAGCTTTCGAAGAACTTAAAAAAAGTAGACTAAAAATGAGAATGATTTAGAAATACAGGTTGTATCTTTAATTATATTATATTATGCTACATTATATTGTGTTATATTATATTACATTATATTATATTATATTATATTATATTATATTATATTATATTATATTATATTATATTATATTATAATATATTATGTTATGCTACGTTATATTATATTATAGTGTGTTATATTATATTTTACTTTATTATATTATATTCTGTTATGTTATACTATATTATGCTTTGTTATATTATATTATATTACAATATATAATATCATATTATATTAAACTACAGTTATATACTATAGAAGCCTTACTATGCTATATCAATAATGCTCTAATGCATGCCTTATTCTCTTTTATTAGTATTGCTTGAAAAATGTAAGCTACCATTCACAGCTGACCAAGTAATATGTCTCTTTTGTCAAAAGATTATAGGCAGATACTGTATGCCCTAAAGAGTTGACTGACTACCAACTTTTGATTGTAGGTAGTTTCTAAAATAGAATTCAAAGTGACCGGAGATAGAATACCTTTATCCAGCCCTCTTGTTATGACCGATGGAGCCCAGACAAGAAAAATCTGCTACAAAGGCAAAAATGGTGATATGAAAGCTGAAGAGACAAACATTGAATACGTTGAAGAACTTACCGACATAAGAGAATACACAAAAGCAGAGGGATTTTTGTTCAACACAGCAACCACCGAATTTAAAGGTAAGATAATTTTTGACGTTAAGCCCAGTCTCAAAAGTAAACGAGACAAGGGTAGTACCATAAAGAAACAAACTTGTTGTACCTCCATCCTGGAGCTCACACCCTCTTCCATCAAAAAAGGATAAATAGGGTGGTGTTCTGTTGTTTGTAACTTGTCGTTTGTTGAATGTTGCTCAATCACAAAATGTTGCACAGCTTTGTACAAGCTTGCTCTAAAGGATTCCACTAAGAGTACAGATCAAGGTTGGCGCCTGGGGAGGACCAGAGAGGCTATAGTCCCTCGTCGGAACGGGTGAGTTCCCACGTCAGAAAGCAAAAAACTACTTTTTGGGAGATTTTTGTTATTCATAGTACCTTATTAACCGTATTAACCTTATTAACCGTAATTTAAGCCCCCTCGTCGGAAGAGTCAGTCCCCACTTCGGAAAATTCCTGGAGCTATCCCTGGCACCGATGCGTTGCACCAAGTTAAGTATGAAAGTGAATATATTTTCTAACAGCAATCGTTGTTTATAAGAAAAAAGTTTATAAGAAAATGAGGCTCAAATCTTCAAAATCTTAAGAAAATTGTAAGAAAATCACGAGGCTCAATTTCCAAAATTAAATGCTTTATAGACCACAAATCAGCATTTCGTCGTTATTGCATTCAAAATGTTAGAGATGGACTTGAAATTTAAGTATACAATATTATCAACGAAAGGGTGTCCATTCTAGCCAGTTTATTCCAGTAAAAGTTAAGAAAAATTTAAGAAAATCTCAGGCTCAATTTCGGGAAAAGTTAAGAAAATTGAGGCTCAGGCAAAATAATAGTTTTCTTATAAAAAAACGTGTACCTAAGCTCCAAAATAGAATATCTTAGCACTGGAGTCATTGTCAACTGCATGCTCCAAACGACTGTGAGCTTCAACTATCCAGTAATATAATGGTAGTCTTGAGTTGTTTGATGCCAGTAACTGTACCAATCCATTTCCTGCTTAAAACTGTTTGACATAAAACCTTACTCGAGCTATTCATCTCTGGTAGCCTTAAGACAGGCTTTCTTTTGGTGGAATAGGGTGGAAGCGGTGAAAAAGAGGCAAAATCAAGAGGATGACTTGATTAAAAGAGGTTCTTTTTGCTGCGTTGAATTATGTGTGTAATTTCTTTTTCTAGATACACATGGCAAAAAGTTATTCACCCACTCAAGTTCTGGAGTCGAGAAGATCTTCAAAGCTAACACTGTGTCTGCATCCCTCAAAGTACCAGTAAATAATTGCACATGTGCGGAGGTTACTTTCAAGTACATGCGATACAATCAACCTTACGAATTCCAAGCTAGAACTAATCAGAACAAGACATTGCGCTCCAAAGGTTTTATCAAAGGGGAAACTAACTATGATTTTCAAGTAAAAACAGAGCTTTATGATTATCGAGAGTTTTTTAAATGTCCCCATGAAATTTGACTGACTTCCATAAGGAACGTTACGATAGCCATTTTAACTTGCTAAGACAGAAGCATGTCCTTGTCTATATCACATGTTGCTGTGAAGGATCACATGACCCCCTGAGGGGTGTGGCTGGATTACAAAGCAAAATTGTTAGCAAGATTTGCGATAAATGATTGTGAAAAAATGATGGCAACCTACGCTAGGCTACACAGTTCAATAAAAGAAGGAAAGAAGATGGAACTGTGTAGCCTAGCGTAGGTTTGCGATCATTTTTTCACAATCATTTGTCGCAAATCTTGCTAACAATTTTGCTTTGCAATCAAGCTGCGCCCCTCAAGGGGTCATGTGGTCCTTCATAGCAACATGTGACATCATCAATCCATCGCGATGCTTGGCAGGGTTTCATGTGCTCTTGGAAAGTGTTATATGCTTTTGTCCATCCAATATCGCCTCAGCATGAACAGGCAAGTGGAGTTGTCTTGTTTTTACAAGGTTAATTTGCAGGTCACAGTTGGGGGTGAGATTGTCCGCGTTTAGCGGGCACACTTTTAAATTAACTTGCTAAGACAGAAGCATGTCCTTGTTTACATGAAGAAAATTTACTTTGTTAACATGCTTGCTTTCTTTGCTTTGAGTATGCTTCAAACTTGACTATCAAACCAGCAGTTCCCAACCTTAGCTGTTAGGTCGGCATGAATGCGTTCCTGTAGAGCTTCGTGATAATGTATAAAGCTATTACTCTCAATAAAGTAATTGAGTTAAGTATACATTACTAAAATTGGTTAGTAGGAATGATCGCACAGACAAGATGTGGAAAAAGCACTTTAGAAATGATAGATATAGCATAACATTATACTAATGAAGCGAAAGGAAAAAGCGTAAAAAGTTGATAGTCTTCTTGACGCTTGTTAATTACTTTACACCTCTTAAAGTGTTATTTTCTATATTATTTGATAAGTATACATATATATATATATATGTATATATATATATATTTATTTATAGATATTTACATATAAATATATATATATATACATATATTTGTATATATTTATTTATATATATATAGAAGATTTCTTTAATATTTTACACTTTGTTCTTCTTTGAAATATATCGATAGCCAGCATACGGTTGTAATTAACCAAGCAATAGTTGAAAGTAACAGATGAATATGCCAATATATGTTCTACCAACGTATGACCTGTACCCCAATAAATTGTCCGTGTAGCTGTTGGTCTCGGTTCAGAGCTCAGGTCAGCTAGAAATTGAGTGTTACTATTACCAGTGCCTACATGTTGCCCTTATCAATGAGACAAGAGAGCACCTGTTTTCCATTTATGCTATGGTATTACAACCTCCTTTATATTGACTTCCAATACAGGGTTGGTCTCAAAGTAGGTAAATAATGAGAATCAGATAAATTGTTTGGAATAAAGGTTAGCTGTTAATTCATTAGAAACCTAACATGTAAGTGACACAAAACTAGACAATTGACTTGTAAGCAAGAAAAGAGCTTTTATGAATTGGCTGTTACTTCTATGTAGCAGAAGACCACTTTGCGTTGTCTTGTAAGCATATAATCATGGTTCAGATGGAGCAGGAATTCCTATTTTAGGTAGATGTAAAAGTAAACAATGATCACCACAAATGACACAGCTTTACATATAGTTTTTGATTTCATCAGAGATCTCAGAAGATATACTGTGAATGTAAAGGAATGCTTTTTGCGGATGTAATTATGATGTATTGTAATAAGCTTTAGAGTGTTTTGTTTCATTTAATTCACAAATGTTATATAGTCTTTCATTGAGGCCTAAGAATGCCTCCTAGGTGTAACCCAAACGTAAAGTATTTATATTGTAATCTTCTGCTCGGTACAGGAGTCGAGCTAAGATTAAATCTAGAGCTAAAAATTACTAACTGATTCAGATACCATGCTACTGCTGTGCTAGACCTTTTCTTCGGTGTGTTGAATCTCTGCTATGTCTTTATAGCTAGGCCTAAAAATCTAAAAAAATAGGAAACTGTAACATGTCAGACAGGCTCGTAGCTATGGAGTGGCATGGGGGTGGCAAATGCCATCCCTTGGCAACAGTATGCCAGCTTTTTGCCACCCAAATGCAATTTCTTGAAATTTTTTATTGTTGCTTTATCTTTGAAGCTAAGGAGAGATCTCCGGAGTATTAGTTGAGCTCAACCTTGTACTGTGTCCGACTTTGTACCACATAATTTCTCCAGGAAAATTTTGCTACCCCTGGAACACAGGCCTGGCTACGGGGTTGATGTCAGATTTCATTGCTGGTAGAAATCCCCTGCGACGCATTTCTAGATGAAGTAGTGCGTCACTCATGCATACATCTCTGTGTTACTGTAGTGCTAGTAAGTTTATGTATGATTAGAAATTTTCTTTCTATGAATCCTTTGTTGCATGATAATTTACAAGCGTTTGGCACAGTTTTAAACAAGTAGTGAAAAAAATGCTTTAAAGTTCTCCCATTCCCAACTATAGGTGTCTGAATTTGATCCATATCTATGGTATCTGAGGTTATCCATAGTTTGTCTCTTCTTGATTACTGTGAGACCATTTTACAAAAAAATTGTAGGATAAGTTGTAGCGTGCAAATTGAAAATATTCAAAGCATCTGACGCTATTGCACAATACATTCAAATTTGCCTTCTAATTATGCCTTAATAATGAGATGCTAATTATTGCATACTTCAATCGTATGAGCATCTACCAGAATATTTGTCTTCTTTGAATATTCTTCAGTAGTAGATCACTGGGCAATCTTCAGCGAAGCATGCCAAGTGGCAAAATGCGACCATTATAAATTGCAGCTGTACTTTGTTCATCATTGCAACATTCACTGGGGTATTTGCTGACGAATGAACGAAATGAGAGGTAAATATATCGTCGTATTTTTATTCAATCGCTTTAACTCATATACTCTCTTCGGTTAGGTATTGATCATCAACATGGTATGTACACATGCCCATTTGTCTCAGAGTGACCTATAATGTCCTGCAGAGGTTTTACCAAGTTGGCTTCACTGCATGGCAATTCTACAGTAACGGACGTACACTTATAGGCAAAATTTATTCTCTACCTTCAGATTCTGGAACGCCCACATAAGGCTAGTTGGGCTTGCAGTGCTATAGTGATATTTAATAAATAAGACAGTACACACAACGGTAAAATTTTGTTCAGTAGCTTGTAGTTGCCTAGGAAAAGCCACGGAAAAGCTGATAACGGACATACACTTGGTTTACTTAGTATCGAATTCAACAGCAAAGTGCTACCAGTAAATGAAAGTGCACATCTCTTCTCATTGCAGCGTGCAAACATTTCTTTGTGCTTGGTTTGATCTGTGGACTGGCAATAGTGTACAGCTCTGGAGATCCGAAAGTTGAAGAGATAAAAAAGAACAGTATGTGCAGAGATCCTTTACAACTTTTTACATGCCTCTCTGGTAACCAAAAACTTACGACTATAGCACATAATTCGTATATTGCATTGTCAAATCAGAAATTTCAAAATAAAATTTTAACACAGTTAGTAATGGGTTTGCTTCTGTAATTGCATTCATATGTTGCTTCATTAATTCATCCATCCATTCATTCATTCATCTATTCATTCATTCATTCATCCATTAATTCATTTATTCATTCGATCATTCATTATTTCATTCATTTGGTCATTCATTCATTCATTCATTCTTTCATTCATTCGATCATTCATTCATTCATTCATTCATTCACTCCATCATTTCATTTAGAAGGAACCTAAGAACAACCAATGTTTTGCGTAGATCTGAATTAATCTTCCACCCAGACTCGTGCAAAATGCTCCTGGTTTAACTTCTTCTAAACACACACAGGTTTCCCTTTGCTCATAGAGGTGAACTTTGATACTTAGAAACACTCAATGACGTGCTTATGGTTATATCTCTGTAGTTGGAGGTGGAGAATGCAATGATTCTGAAGATTGCAACAACAACGGATTATGCGAGTCTAAGTCAGAAGAGAAAGGAGTTTGCTCCTGCGTAGTAGGGTTCACTGGTCCAAATTGTGAAAGTGAGTTTTCTTGCTATGACTTTTAACATATTCATAATTGTGCTCCTGGTAGCATCTTTCGAAACAGATGTTACTCATACTTTTGATCTACTACTAGCAGCATGTCCATACGTACATATTCTCAAACTCAATCTGAAATCATTCAAGAGAAGGTTTTTCACAGATTGTTGTAACACCAGCTGATTACGATTGTATATACACGTCAGTGATGAAACGTAACTATGGGTACATTGGCTCAAAAACTAAGGCCTCAATCAAAAGGAGCCCCTAACAGATTCTTTTTATAATGTGCTTTAAAAATTGTGTACTATTGAATAATGCTTTTTTAAAGGTGCTCCCTTATTGATTTCCTTTTTTCTTGAACATTCGTTTTTGAAGGTGCTCTGTAAAAATATGACATTATTTTTATAATGTCCCAAAACCCTTGCTAACCATAGTTGCTAGAGCAACACTGGATTCATTCATCCGTTTTTGTTTATTCACTAAACAAGGGACCCTACGTAATTACTTCATGAGGGCCCCAAATGGCACACGTGTTCAAAATATTCCAACTAGTTTTCTTCTGAAGAAATACAAGCTTACTACTACATACTACCTGATATATTTTGGTACATGACCATACCACTACCATTCTCGATGAAAGTTATATTATGCTTTGAGCCCCTTTCACCTAGTCCTTCAATATAGCAAGTTGTTTAGCAAGTGGCTTTCCTTCTAATTTGTGGAGTGTCTCCTACCGGATAGCTTTGGCATGATGTAAATGGGGCCTAGATCTTGATATTTCTGTTATCAACGTTTGAGAAAATTCGTCGTAGATGAAGATCAAAACAGTAAGAACTCTCTTGGATCTCTGGTAAGTACATCTGAAGTGAAAGAGAAAGGCACAAAGTCAGGGAAAGTTCGAACGAGGCTGCATAGGATATCAGATGCCTTAAAGAGAGGTAGCCAATATAAATTGTATGGTTTAACACCGGAATCTGCTGCAAAGGCAGAACAACCAGTTCTCATATTCAACCCAGCAAATGAGGAGTACATTTTCGTGTCTGATGATGTGAAAAACAGCGAAAAGCAGAATTTCTACGTCGAATCAAATGAAAAGAACTTTGCTGATACTACTTTATTTCTCATCAAGAAAGTGCCAAACGATGCTAACAAGTACTACATCTACAATCCAAAAAAGAAATGCTATTTATACATTTCACACAGCAAATCTGGATATATGGGAATATTCTATAGGAGAAACAATGTACTTGCCTCACCTGTAGAGCCCAAAAGTAGTCAAGACGAAAGCAAATATGTTTTTGAATTTGAATTGGGAAATGATGCCTATAGAATCAAACAGGGTGACCTTTATCTTTACATCTCAAAGGATACCAAGGGAGTGTTTTTCTCTAAGCCCATTTTGAAGGCAGACACTAAAGAGGAGTTAGAAGATTCGGGTGCTCAATTTTTTCAATTGAACCTCAGAGAGGTAAGATCAACTTGTTTCCTATAATGATGGAATTTTTGCATGCTCACTTATCCTTTGTGAGTAGTAGATTTTAATTAGTTTATATATTAGCTATACCTTTATGTATCTATGTCTACCGTAAATAACTAAATG
>WIPJ01001930.1:529421-544112 GCA_018155075.1 Cassiopea andromeda
TTGACTTGGGCTGCCAGCTACACAGTATCTTCCTCCTTGTTTCTTTCTCCCACGTTCAACTCCATCGCAGTCACTCGACATTTTCCTGTGCTGTCTTACCAACAAACAATCTGACGTCACATTTGCATTTGGCCGCGTTTTAGCAGAGCCACCAGCAAGGGCAAAATCGGGTTCTTTTACACTAATTTAAACTTACTTTCGCGGATCATATTTACTTATAAACATCAAATATGTCTTTTTTTGTGTCAGTTTGTGATATACAAGGAGAAAAAAATTTCATTTCATGTGCTCTTTAAGGATAAAGAACATGAGAAAATTGAATAATTTGAACAGTTAAAAGAAGAGATTGCAAGGTTGTGGAACATGGAAAAGGTCACGGTAATCGCTGTTGTGATTGGAGCACTAAGCTGCATATCAAATTGCTTTGGAGGTTACATGGAGAAGGTTGGAGTTGAAGTGAAGTTACAGGTGGTACAAAGGAGAGCACTCCTTGGAACAGCAAATATTTTAAGAAAGACATTATCTATGTAGGACTTTAGTTAAAATGATACGGGGGGTCCTTTATTGGCTTGTTGCTGATTGTACCTTCTTTATTCGCTCAGACTAATTAACACTTTTACGTCTAAGAGTACATGCATTAGACATAATGAAATAATTATTGTTTTTACACGAATTATACTTTCAGCTAACTAAGACATTACTAAATTGAAATGAAAACTTGACCCTATAGACGAGTGCTAATCTTCCCGGTATTCGAGGTTTAACTTGAGTGTAGCCCTTCAAATATGCTTTCAGTCGTTTTTTTGAGCCTATTTTGGGTAGACAGCTCACGTAGCTCAGCAGGTATATCGTTCCAAGCCTTCAGGCCTGAGTAATGAATTCTCGATAGTGTCGTGTATTATATTTCGAAACCGAAGATCTTGGGAGGAAACGTTTCTGAGCAAAGCTTGTTCATAATTTTATAGGTCATAAAATCCAATCGTAACGGATATTACCTACTACATTTGACCAGGAACGAGATCAATTATCTTTAATCTTTGCGTTTTCAATTATGCAGTAAGCTCGATTTTGAAGACTTGGAGAGCTATTATCTTTGATTTGTTCAAGCTATCCCAAACAACATTACCATATCGCAAAAGACTTTCAACAAGACCATAACAAACACAGCAGAGCTGGCTTTGCAGCAGAATGTTTTTAAGCCGCTTTAGGCTAATGAGACCAGAATTTATTTTGCTTCTAATTCGCTTAAACTGCTTATCCCAATCCAAGTTTCCATCAATGATAATTCCTAGATATTTGATTTTTTCCACCCGTTTTATCTCTGAGCCGTTAAGCTCAATTGTCTCTGGAAGCTCCGGTATTCTTGTACTGAGTGGGTGCCCTATGATCATAAATTCGATATTTGGAGATAAGGACTGATTTTATTAACCCTCATCCATTCCACGATATTTGCTAGTTCTTTACGTGCACCCTCGGCCATCTTCACAACATTTTTGGAGGCGATAGTGATAGCTGTGCCGTCAGCATAGATGTTAGCATGCGAGTATTGTAAGCATTGTTCGAAGCCATTTAAGTATATGATAAAAAGGAGGGGGCCTAAACAAGATCCCTGAGGAATCCCTCATGGGAATTTTCTAGGCTTAGTTATAACACCATTTAAGAAGCAAAATTGCTGTCTATTTGATAGGTAAGATTCAAACCATTCTCCTACTCGGCCTTTTACCCGATACTTTTGCAGTTTTTATTTAAGTATGGTGTGACCTACAGTATCCAAGGCCTTTTTTAGTTCCAGAAACATTGTGAGGTTGATTTTGCTACAATCTATGTTCTCATACCAGTAATCAGTGCTGGCAATAAGCGAGGTCATTGTTGAATAGAGCTTGCGAAAAGCGGCCCGATTGTTTGTTAGAGCATTATTTGCTTGCAAAAATTCAAAAAGTTGATCATGCAAAATTCTTTCCAACATCCTCGAGAAAACAGATCACAGTTATCGGCCTATACTTGTTTAAATCAGTTCTCGCACCTGACTTATAAATCGGGGTAACTTTTGCTACTTTCCAGATTTCCGGGAAGACTCCATTTTTGAGTGATGAGTTGTACATTAACGCTAGTGGATACGAAGTAGATTTGGCAGCATCTTGTACAAGTGTGACCGGATGCTTTCCCTTTTTAGTCGAGTTATCCGGACCAGATGCTTTCCCCTTTTTCAATAGACTAATTACATTCAAAACATACCCTTCATCAATGGCCTTATATTCCATTTGATCTCTAACAGGTGTGATGTGCTTAGGAACATCATCTTCGGGCTTTGCGTCTGTCTGTTTTACTAGGTTCAGCCCAACTTAATGTGTCAAACTCAGGCCCATGAGCCAAATTTGGTCTAAAATGTAGTCATATTTGGCCCGTGAGATCATACCAAATGTGCTTTAGAGCTGGCCCGCACTTTATACCATATCTTTTATATCTAATTTAATTTCTTTTGTGCTTGTAATATCAAGATTTGAGATTTGGTTGTTCCAGATTTTGTGTTTAAGCAAAATCAAAGCTTATTTCCATGTGAAAAGGCTAAAGATTACATATCAGTTGCAGTTAATTTTTCAATAAATATTGATTCGGGCCCGTGACTTTACTTCACTGCTTACTTTTGGCCCACTGTGAGTTTGAGTTTGACACCCCTGAGTTAGAGCCTCAAGCATATCAAGCTTTGGCCATTGTTTTCAATGCAAGAAAGGGTTGTGGATTTTACATTCTTTTCCAGAACTTTATTAATTGTCTTCTACATTTTTTGTTGGATCCCCTTTGTTTTTCTCAACTAAATCCTTATAATGATCCTCTATAGCTTTTCCAATTTCTTATATTATATCATGGCGCTGTCTGGCAGAAGCAGTCCACAATTCAGGATTTTTTATTGCCAGTTTTTTCAGTCTATCCCTAGTCATCATGTTTCCGAAGGCTTGGTGTTAGCCAGGGAGCGGATTCCGCTCGTACTTTTTTCTTTTTAAACGGAGCATGAAAATCCAGAGTTGAGTCAAATACTTCCTGAAAAGCATCTGCCATGCCAGATGGATCGTTCGATAGAGGGTCAAGGACGATTTTCTAATCTAATTGTTGTAAGTCCTGTAGAAACAAAACACTATCGCATGTTTTCATGTTTTGAAATCCGATAGTTTTAGGCTTTTTATTTTCTCTTTTATACCGCCAGGCATTGACTTTCTGCCAAGCAATGACAGAAGCCTAGCGGTAATGCACTCGACTAAGACCAACATGGTCCTATGTTCGACGCCCAGCACAGGCCATTGGTGACATCAGGAAGGGCATCCGTTCCTAAATGCTTGTGCTAGAACTAAAGCCCTCTCAGAGGCACCCTCCAAGCCCCAAAGAATTGGGGGAAATGGAAGTAAAATCGAGTAAAAAGATCGAGTAAAATATTAAGTTTATAAATGCAAAAAAATAATAGTAAGATTAGGTCATTACTATACCGATTTATTTTATAAGTGTTCATAGTTTGCAAACTTTAGAGAAGTTTAAAGCATTTTTTAATAGACCATGAGAGGCACTACCACCTAAAGTCTCCAAGTTTCGGGCAGGTGGTTTACTTTCACTTTCATTATCTCATAATGCAATCCACAAGCAAGAGTTACATGTCTCAACTTTCACAAGTCAATTGGATTTTAACGACATTACTTATTGTTTTGAAAGGCATTCAAGTGCATCTGCGAATCACACTTTCTTATTTAATGCTAATGAATCGATGACTGAACTTCCTCTTCATCATAGATAACTGCATCCACCATGAATGATTGCTAGTTGTACACTATTACCTAATGCTCAATGAACCATAGTAAAGGCAAAATGTCATATGTATAAATAAGAGCTTAATTCGTAGAGTATTGTATTGTACATTCTACATTGCATATCACTGCTCACTTTGACACTGGTTGACGGCTGAGCGTAATGGAAGGTAGGTGCTATAGTGTACTCCATATCAAGATATCATTCATTCCTATACACTTTTGTTTAACATTGGCTTTTAACAACTAAAAGTTTCCCAGAATTTCCATATAAGATTTATGATACAGGTGCGAACAGACAAAAATGGAGGCAAAGCGCGGCATTAGAAGATGCATAGTGATCCAGGTTACCGAAATATATGAAACGTATTTACATTATAAGCTTGTCACCTACTATCAACAAACGTACTTTCCCAATACTAATAAAGCAAATTTCAGCAAAGTTGAACTTGTGGATCCAAAGATATGACAATTGTAAGTTGGAAGAAATGGATTAGACTAAAATTAGGGCAATTTCTGATCGAAATTCATGTTTACGACAGAATTTCGATAACTTTTAGGTGGTGTTTTCTTTACTTTGCCCAACTTTGATTGCGGCCGCTTTTCCTTCGCTTTGTAGGTTCTGCTTATCGTCCATTGTCAAATGATATCTTTGATATCCAAAGAAATATTCTGAGATAAAAGCGTTAAAAGGCTAGCGAGAACTATCTCTATAATAGCTTTCTCATGAAATTGAATGTACAGAGCCAAAAATTTGCAAAGAAGCTTTAGATCTAACAAGACCTATTTTTAGTATAAGGTTTTAAATTTGCGTGATGTACCTGACATCGTACAAATTACATCATCCCAACAATACTTTTTGTCTTGAGATTCCACTGCATTGCTAAGAGCCAATCATCAATGGCTTAGGATTTGGCTATGCTAACAGATGAAGCTGCAAAGTAATTTGAATAATTTAGCTAATTTCTTCAATTTCTGGAAAAATATAACAAAATGTCTCGTGACTTACGTGACAAAATGCATGACGTAATTTTGTAAACAATCTAAATCGAATAGAAAATTGTAGATTTCAAAAAGAATTTACCAGCTGTGTTGTTAACATCCAAAACAACATATTTTCATCAATACTCTGATGATTTAACCTGATTTATATCCTTGGCTAGAGAGTTGTTTTTACACTCCCAATTTGAAATTTCATGCACATGGTCCTTCTATTCAATCACAATTTAGTCATATACATAGTTTTTCGTAGGTTTGAATTGTATAGGACGATGAATTGGAATACAGTAGAGCTTCCCTTAGCGACCACCTCTACAGAATGACCACATGTCCATAGCGGTCATCAACTATCCAGTCATAAAAGTTTACAATTTACATACTAGTTTACTTTTATAGAACGGCCACCTCTCTAACGCAGTCAGAGGCCACTTTCACAAGGACCAAGTTAACATTTTCCCTGTATATTACGGTCAATAATTTTAGTAATTTCACCACAGGCACTTGAATAAACTGCAATCCAATCTAGGCAACTACAGAATACTTTTGAATTTTATAACAGACGGCATTATTTGTCTGTGCTTGAAAACAAACCATGTAGTTAATTGGTACCAATTTGTAGCCAAAAGACAGGCAGCGAGGCAGAGAAATATAACTAGCTTTTTTGTCTTTGTAGTCTTTAAGAGCTTGCCTAAAATATCATTGTTATGATATGCATCATTACTATTTAAAGCATATTATGCTAATTATCAGGTACCAAAATGATATCAGCAAGCAACATCCCCTTTCTTACCTAATCACTACAGAACAGTCACCCTTTATAATGGCAAAAATTAGTCAGTCCTTTGGGTGACCGTTATCGGTAGGTGTCTTTGTTGCTTGATGCTGCAAAGATGGTGTGAAAATATCATCGACAGAATTTTGAACGAAGTGCAAATGTATAAACAAAAACGCGAATTTTCCTCGATTTCAAGTGGCTAGAGCGATAACTTTCAAAATAGCACGATTCTCGTATGTGTGTATCTATTCAAAGTTTGTACGAACACTTTGGCATAACAGTTCGTTAGAAATCACTCTTTCACGAAGACTGAGTTTCTTTTCCGCCCTTTCCGCCCAAATTTTTTTGTTGTTAACGATAAAGCCACAGATTTTCAACTTTTGGCGCAAAAGTTGTAAAAAGAATATAGCTTTAACAGCAGGTAAAAGTTAAAATATTCTTGATTAAATTGTGTAATGGAAAATATCTTGAGCAAATGCAAACAAAAACCTATGAATTGAAGCGAAAACGGCTGCCATTAGAGTTGGAGAAGTGGAAAAAATTCTACTTGAAAGTTATTGAAATTCTGCCAACAACATAATTTTCGATTAGACATTGCCCCAACATCTGGCCTAATCAATTTTTTCAAACCTCAAATTGACATATTTCTACATCCACGTGTCTAGCAAGCTTATGAATTTCATAGTTTTCATTTTAACTATTTATTCCGTGGTCTGAGTCACTGTGAAATATTGAAGTGCAAGTCGAGGGGGACACTTATGTACAAAAGAGTTTCTAGATTGGGGCTTATTTGAGAAGGGGCTTATTCGGAGATGGGGGCTTATTCAAGGATTTACGGTATTTTATATTATAAGTTGTGCGGTGTTCAAATTCGCGCAGGTCCTACGTGCTTAAGATCCCCTTCAAAATACATTAGTTTATCATCCTTTTTGAAAATTTCTAGACACGGGTGGGCATATCTTGTTTTTATTTTTTTATTCTCTGTATAAGGAAGTACAGACTGATATGCTTTGGATGATAGTATTATTCCTCGTCATAGTTATTAAACACTATATTTAGATTATAAGTACTGCTTTGAGGATGTTATGCTTTAAAATGCAACGAACAAATAGGTCTACCTTATTCCCTTCATAATTTATCTGGGAATTTAATTCAATTTTATTTGATGTCAATTACGGAGGGTGGTCCTTCAGCTGGAGCTGATTTGCAAGGGGCTCTCCATTTGAAAACACTAAAATATAGTACAAAGTATAATTGTATAAAATGAATTAGAAAAAGTAATGACTATAGGCAAAAATAAACTAAATAAACAATGTATTTTTTGAAACAATGCAAGGACGATGCCTGCTTAGTCTTTTCAGGAAGGTCATTCCACATTTTTGCTCCACAATAAGAGAAACATCTTTGCCCTTTACAAGACTCCTTCTTGGGCAATTTCAGATTAGTCGCTGTATTGCGCAGGACATACAGAGAGCTATTTGAGTTTCGGGTGAAGAGATCACAGAGGTATGGTGGAACAAGGGCATGCAAGGACTTAAAGACCATTATTTTAGATTCATCAGTAACAAGCTGTTCAATAGTTTTAAATCCCAAAATATCAATAAGTAGCCTGCCTGGGGTGTTGAAGCTGCTATTGGTTAAAATTCTAGCAGTCCTGTGCTTAAGTTTTTGTAACTGATTATTCTCAGTAGAGCCAGAGCAACCCCAAACAAAACAACAATAACGAGAGTGTGGCTCCAAAAATGCCTGTATATAAGGTCTTGAGAGTTTCCTGTGGTAGGAATGCTTTAGCATGCCTTAGAAAGCCAATCGCTTTGGATACCTTAGCCGAAACAGTCTTAATATGTTCTTTCCAGTTAAGAGAGATATCTATTACTAGACCAAGGTATTTTTTATTTCGGATCACTTCTAGCTCTTTGTTTCGAATTGCTAAGGTCAACTCTTCATTTCGATTTTTAAGGTAGGAATGCTATTGCTTAGTTGCTTTTAGCATATAATTAATTTTTGCAATATTTGGTAGGAGTTTGTTGCTTTTAAGCCAAGTATCCAATTTCATGAGATCGTTATTTATAGTAGAACTTGTTTACAAGTTTGCATCATTGCAACGGGGAAGCTATGATACAAGTGATTGAAGTCGAAACAATGCATAATAAACTGCTGATGTGTTGAACAAAACAGCTTTTTGTTGCTTACAAACAACCACATCAAAAGCATTAAAACCTGACTATGAATAGCAAAAAGAGTGGCTTATGAGTAATGATGTAACTGAAGTATTAAAGAGATATGTTCTAGCACATTTTACTTATTTAATAGATGTCTTCATTAGATATTAAAAGGTGTGACTAATCCCATTGCAGGCCATAAATGTTTGATCCTTTTGGTTGTTGTCTGTGGACTGGCAAATGTTTGCAGTTCTGGGAGTCCGAAATTTGAAAAGATTAAAACGGACTGTAAGTACTAGGAATATTTACAACTTAGCCCTACATTTATATTTATAAGATCATTGTAATATAGATTTTGAGTATTGCAATGCCAAGCAAAGGATTCCAAAATGTGATTTTGCTCACTTAGCTATTTTTCGGTATCTATTTCTGGCACAAGGGGGGCTTTAAAGGAAATCAGCGGACTTTCAGGCATTTTTCTCACTCTTGTATTTTCCCTCCAACTTCTCACGAAGGACGCTTGAAATTTTTTGTTCAAGCTGGTACTTATAGGGTTGATGCAGGCACGTTACCACGAAATAAAAAGTGGGGCTGCATAAAAATTGGGGGGCTGGGAAGGTTCATTCAAGGTTATTTACCTGTTTTCAACATTTACTTGTAAGCAGTGGTGATTTCTAAAAGCTTGAGCAAGGGGGGCTCTAGGCACAACCACGCCCATAGTTTGGGTGTGGAACAACTACAACCACGCCCATGTTTCCAAAGATGGAAAAATGATAATTTTGTTTAACAGTTATATAGTATAATCAACGGTAAGAAATGCCTTAATAACCATATAACAGTGTGCAATTGATCATAGCACTTTGGCAGCAAGGCCAATAAACTCTGAAAGGCCAAGCCAACACAAGAGTTTTATGGGGGCTGAGCCCCCAAAATGAGCAGAAATTTTAACAAGGGGGGCTCCACCCCCTGAACCCTCCCTAGAAATCACCCCTGCGTGTAAGCACACAAAAATGCTATCCCGATCATCCGTCTGTCAGACGTTATAGCAGATTTACTTGTACTGAGTTTCATATTTTTAATGAAGAAGTCAGAGCGAAGTTTAGCTATTTAGTTCGTGTTCACTATAGTGGGAGGCGGAGAATGCATTGACCCTGAAGACTGCAGCAACAACGGAATATGCAAGCCTGAATCCGAAGGGAAAGGAGTGTGTTGCTGTGCTGTTGGATTTGCTGGTGCAAATTGCGATGGTGAGTTTCCTTTCATTTTGTATTTACTTTGTCATAGTCAGCTGCATGTCTCTCAAAATCACAACATAAGTAGAAGTATTGTAATTATCATAAAAGTTCTTTTAATATCATGACTCTTCTACTTTTTAGCAAGTTGAATGAAAAAACCAAAAATTACCCATTTCAGGTTGATATTAAGTGGAGAAAAAGGTTTACAAGAGGATCGATTTCTCTGCAGTTCTCTTGCCTGAGCTTTTGAAAATGAAGAAACTGCTTATTATTTGTATCACCAACGTAGTCCTTTTCACTCGCAACCTTCGACTGAATTGAAGAATGATCCAAATATTCTCCATATTTACTCTTTCTGTGAGCACTAAAAGATCTCTGACTTCACCTCAAATATATTTGCTTTTTTGGAGTGTACCAAGTCTAAAAGGGCAAGAAGAAATAACACAGAAGCAGGAGGCATAGGAAGATTACGTAAATGACTTATAATTAGTGAAAACTAAAAGCTCTACACTCTTTGGCACCGAATAGTAGGAGAGTATAATAAGAAGGGAGGTTAGTATTTTTGCTAAATAGCTATAAATTATGAGCGAGGTAGTATTGTGGTTAGAGCGCATGCGTCCCATGCGGAAGGTCTACGGTTCGAGCCGTAGGCCTTCTATAAATTGTAAAATTGTTAATAGCTGGGGATCTAGAATCAATAGACCGCATGAGGACCCAAACATTTTACATTTATTGCAGCTAGTTGTTAACTTGGTATAAGCATGCGGTGTATAGTTTGTTTTGATTTCCTTAGTTGTTAATATTGATTTACATTCACAGCACTTTATTTACTATGTATTTTACTTATTCATCTTTCTTAAAGGCTTGAAATCTTTAGCTTAGGAAATTGGGAGGTTGGATTTATTCAAAATTGCTTAGTTGTGGGCAGTGTTGTAGAGCTAGATTAATAACTAAGGGGGGTCATGCACAAATTTATGCTTTGAAAACCAGGCTACTTGGCAATGGGTGCATCAGTTACACTAAAAAGAGGCTAGCTCCCAGCTTGAACAGTGACCTTGAAAGCTTTGCTCAATGACGATGGCGTGATAAAAAAAACCTACATAAAAGGCCACGGCAGGGGCGGGTCCAGACTGTCGCAAATTACTTGCACAAGTCACTCAACTTTCTGATTGATAAAGCTAAAGTGGAGTAAAGTGTAGAACAACATTTCGTGTTATAATAACTGAGTTCTCACTATGCCTCACGGTCAGTGATGCTTTGAAACCATCTTTAAGAACCCCACAGTTCATTAAAAAAGAATTCATAACAATAGGCTAATGTTGTCAGTTAGCATGGGGACAATATTTGTAGGCTTACGGTTTCTTCCATGTTTACTTTGGAGGCCGTCAAGTTGTTGTTCTGTGGTCGACTGATCATTCTCAAGTCGATTACATGTAGGATTTTAAAGACCTACTTGCACTTACTTGCACTGACTTTGACTGACTTATGGCAACGGCAGAAACATCAAGCACCACAGAACTACTGCCCCACGGCTTCCAAGATAAAAGCTCAAGAGGCCGTTCGCAGCACATACAGTCGAATGAGATTGAAGTTTTATTCGATGTATATTCAGTTGGAACGATGCAAAATATTACTTTAACAAGGAAACTGTATGAAATCCAATCTAATGAGACTAGAAAATGATTTCCAAGCCCATATCTACACGTGGATAGCCTAAATGATTTCACTCGTGTTTTGTTGGTCTATTTGGTGTTAAAGCGTCAAGAACCAAAAGGGCGTGGCAACGCAAAACTTCCCCAAAACCACACCCTTTTGGATATTTTGCAACCGTCAGATTTATCTCCCGTTCGAAACCCCTGAGTCACGGGCGTAAAACTCCCTTTTGGAGCATGGGATCAAAGTTGCTATCAACATTGATCGCTCTGTGCAGACGGAAATCTTACATTTTAACCTGAAAACGAAAGATAAAGAAAGATACGGTGTCCCTACCCTTCCTTTTGCAGTCGTAGTCCAAAGTTAGAAGGAGAATCTCGCGCCAGTGCGCCGAAAGAAGGAAAGATAATCTACGCCGGAATGTATACTGAATCAAATGTGGCAAGGCTTTTTGATATCATTATAAAATAACACCATAAAAAGAGATGAAATTGCCTTTCAAATTAGGAAGTTGGGGAGTCCCATATATCCCCCGGAATTTTCAACCCTGAAGAACGTTGAAAAGTGGACGCTTTTGAAAGAAGATGATTTAATGTTATGACAAAGTTGAACATAAAAGAAGCCATTGGAAGAACTTCTCTTTAGAAAAATTGTTTTGGTGATGTTCCTTATTAGAAGAACATGCAACCAGAATGCCATAGCCTTGATATTTCTTACTCAGAATAAGTGTTTGTTCGGAATAACTAGGGGAGCTCGAGCCCCCGAAAATAAGAAAATTAACTAGGGGGACTGATACTCCTAGAGTACCTCCAGTACTACACCAATGGTTGGGGGTGTTTGATAAATGGAAATGGGCAGGGAAACTTTCACAAATCTGTAATCCGGGGCCCCCTTCTATACGATTAGTTGCTACATCTGTCAGAGCTAACTGTATTCACTTCTAGTTGAAGACAAGGATGCCAAAAACTCTCTTGGCTCTGTAGTGCCTGCAACTGAAGTCAAAGGATCTAAAACAGGAAGGAAGCGAGGACGATTATTGAAAGATGCAGGTGCATCGAAGAGAGTTCTTGACTGTGATACTACTTCCAACTTGGTTGGCTTAACACCAGAGTCTGTAGAAGAGGTTGCACAGCCAGTTCTTATATACAATCCATCAAGCAAAAAATACCTTTTCGTGTCTAAAGATTATAAGGTTACAGGAAAGCACAATGCGTATGTCGAAGCAAGAGGTGATAGATTAGGACAGAGAAATCTATTTCTCATTAAAAAGGTGCAAGATGCACAGAATAAATATTACATCTTTAATATTGAGCAGAATGCTTACATGTACGTCTCCAACAGCAAGTCAGGATTTTTCTGGCATTGGAATCAGAATGTTTTAGCTTCAACTGGAGAGCCACGTGGTGGGGCTGACAAGGAGAAATACATATTTGAATTTGAAGCGCAAACTAATGACGATTCCTACAAAATCAAAAATCAAGGAAAATATGTTTACATCTCTAGACATCACTATGGGATACCATCTTACTCTCTAGTGAAGGCAGCCACTGATCAATACTTGAAGAGATCGAAAGCTCAGTTTTTTCAATTGGCCCTCCAGGAGGTAAGACCTTGTTAATTTTCATGTGCATCAAAACGTTTCTAACATCACCCATTCTTTCATTCAAGTTGCTTCATATGTTTGTCACCAGAACAGCTAGGGATAGCATTGTTAACATCTTTTGACTATACACAAATTTTGTTGGTTTTCAAAGACTTTAGGTGTTGTGCCCTTTTCTAGCCTGTTGGATTGACATATAGATAGAGATTAGAGATTAGAGACGTATAAATAGAAATTATTCTTTCTGTTACCAACCCTCTTTCTACTTCATTGTCCTAATTATACCTTCCAATACGGGTGCAATTGAAACTCCCAAAATCAGCTAAGTAAATCGTTATAAAATATTACTGAACATGGTCATAGGGGGGGCTTAAATTCAAGGGGGGCTGAATGACTAAAGAAATCTGGAGAGCAGTAAGAAAATTTCCTATTGTTCTGTCAGAAAAGTTGCACGAATGAAACGGATTCTGTCCAACTGAAGGGGATAGCAGCCTTCTGCCACCTCTTCTCCTGTGCTTATGGTACTGACTGTTAGAAAAGTGTCGTATATGATATTTCTAAGCTTGATAAAAACAACAAATTATCTTATCAGAATGCAAAGAGTGTCAAGTTTTTGGTGACGGGAGAAGAGAAGATTGACACAACCAAGACGCCAGCCATTTATAATGGGCAAACTTATAAAAGTTGTTACAAAGAAGAAGTAGGAGGAGCTCTGCAAGAGGTGTCTTTAACGTATAAAGACACTGTCACGGACACTCGTACATACACAAAAACGAGTGGCTTTTCAATCTCAGGGGATACCAGTGGTCTTACAGGTATGAAACTATGGAGGAAAAGGTTTCAGAATTTCTTACAATTATCTTCTTAAGTAATCTAATGAAAATTCGAGTCATTTTTATATTCATTAACTATTTTATCTCTCCTACACGAATAGGTATAGTATCATTCTCCTAGTTGTGCCCTTAAGTCATCTTTCAAGTTTCGTTGTTTTTAGATATAGTTCTTAATGACTTTTTGTTGAAATCTTGTTCACAGCAAGTGTTGGACAGCTCACTTACAAATACAAAAGCGATCAGACAACCACAGATGGAATAGGGCACAGCATCGAAGTGACGAGAAGTATATCTGCGAAGGTCCCGCCCAACAAATGTGCATGTATGGTCGTACAATTCCAGTCCGAGTATTACACAAGGCAATTCACTCTGGAGGCGACAACGAAAGAGGAAAAGGTCATTAAAGCAACAGGGACGATCAAAGGGAACCGTTTAGGCAAGTTCCAAGGGGACACCATAATGATTGACAACGGGCCAAACGCTAAGTGCCCGCATGAGACTTAACACTCGGAGGCTGCAAAGGCATGAAGTTGGAATGAAAGTATTGAGAAAAGTTTAAAATGGACGAGATTGCTAGCAATAACTTACATTGTATTGAAATCATGATTTTCAGTATCACAATCGTTGCTAAGATGCTCAATATTTCAATGTTAGTGGATTGGTTTATTTTATCTCCTGTTTATGCTAAATGTACAGAATGAAATCACCAGAAATTTATTGCTAATTGCAAGCTTCAGGACACATGGTAGCAGAAACACTTTTTATTCTTGAACGTTAAAAGCCACATGACAAAAGCCAGATGGTCCTTTGGTACATATAACTACCATTCTCCATTTCTTGCCACACAACAATTTGCTTCCAGTTAAATTGCCATTACTCCACGCGATAGACTCGTTCCAGTATCTTTTGTTTATTGAACACTTTTATCAATTGGGTATTGACTAATGGCTTTGTATGTTTTGCTGATCAAAAGGCATGCCAGTCCAATCGTCAGGGCCTGCCAAGCAATGCGTGACCATAAGTTTGCAAATGCCATCATTTTACCATAGCTACGTCTTTATTCATTTCCTTGAAGTTATGAAGGTCAAAGCCACTGTAACTCACTTGAAATGATAGTGGAAATAGTAAGATCCCACATCGAGTATTTCATCCCCTCAAAAGACTAGGTTTGTCGTTTGGTTGTTGCGCTTCCTCTAATTTGCATCAATATGAAGATTTTCTCTTACTTCTTTTGGATAGCACTGATCCACGCTCATCTCAAGCTTTTCATATCACTGAATACAGATCCTTCATCTTCACGTTACCTCGGTGTGCTTCAATAAAATCATGAAAGGCAGTTTTGTTTACAAAATCTTTAAGCTACTCCAAGTATATGTTTCGAATATTCTATCCATGGTCTCAGTTCAGAGCTCAGATCAGTGAAAGATCATGTGCCAACGGTAGACTAATACGACACTTACCTGGCTGTTGTTTTAAGTGATGAGATATGAGAGCTCCTGCTTTGCAAAAAGACAATTTTTTGGAAGTTAGAGCCTCGTTTCTATTGAGTTTCAGCGCATGGTTGTTGCATTCAATAGCGACAGCCTCGTGGGAAGGGGGGACGGAGCAGCGTTTTCCACAACATGTAACTGAAAACGCATTAG
>WIPJ01001931.1:33672-44103 GCA_018155075.1 Cassiopea andromeda
TTATTTATTTATTTATATATTTATATATATATATATATATAACCACACGGGACTTCACAGCATAAAAACAAGATGTAATGGCTTACAACAGTAGAGTTATGGTAGCAACTGCGAAAAGAATATCGTTCTTACCACTCAAAAAAGTTGTATAGTTTATGAATTTCTGTGCCGATGTAAAGCTCAGTACGTAGGATGCATTACGCAGAGGCTAGCAGACAGAATAGAGCAACATGTTCCCACGAGCATCAGGAAGAAAAGTAGTACCGTAAGAGAACAGCCACCTCGTATGTGTAAAAACAGCAATTCTAAAATTAATTTTGAGTATGCCATAGGACATCTTATTACAAATGCAGATTGCGCCAAAGCATATGCAGACGATAATTTTCGGATAATTGGGCAAGCAAGATCGTCCTTTCGCTTAATTGTTTTGGAATCTGTTTACTTAAAGACGCAAAACCCAGTCTTGTGTAGACAGAAAAAGTTCGTTTTTTCATTAGGGCTCTTCAAGTAAACAATGGTTAATAGGTCCTAATTGGTCACTCTTGAGGCCAATCAGACGCGCCCTATCATATATAACCGCATCTGGCTATGTATTTCGGTTCACCTTTCTGTTGCTATCCGACGTTTCATACTCTAGCGAGTGTCGGACGAGAAAAAAAGCTTTGAGTATGTCAAAAGAATGTTGCCGCTTTTTCTTAGCTGTAGTAAAGTTCTGTAGTACCAACAGACTATTTACAACCGTTTTAATTCATGCAAAAATTAGTATTCTTTTTAGCAGACTGATAGCAGCTAACTTACGCTGAACCCAGTTGCCTGTATAGATATAGCATTATCATTCTTTTTCTTAAAAGCTTTGCCAATTACGATGATCAAAGTTGTACCAGGAGCATTAAAAACTGGCCTACTCGATGCAGGTTTTACTAGCAAGAGCACGAGGTAAGAAGTCTTGTTTCTTTGTGTACGCAGTGTAATATAGAGTGGTGCACCACAGACTTCTACAGGTATCAAGACATAGAGTATTTATGTATGTATGTATTTATGTTTGTATTTGTATGCTTGTATGCATACATATTACAGCTACAGTAAGTTTGGACATAGGGTCTTCAGAGTTTCGTGAAACTCGTTGGAGAGCTTAATGCTTTCCATTATAGCTGAACATCTTTTGAGCGTTATGTTCATGGTGGTGATGTTGTTGCAGAAATCAATATGGCGTCGACCATAAAATTTGCCTGATTGATTGTTGTTTGTTGGTATTGCATTTTAGAAGAAGTGACCCTTGAAAACCAGCATCTTTGCTTAAGGGTGCCCCTCTGTAATTAATGTTGAAATAAAATTAAATGAATTGGATCAGTACTTTATGGCATGATATTTTTAAGGCATGTCCTCTTGTATTAATTCACATTACAACTACTTTGCAGGTACATGTTCATAGGCAATTTGATTGGCGTTCCATCAATATCAGTCCCTGTTGGGTATGACGAGAAGAACATGCCAATAGGATTGCAAATAATAACTAAATGGTGGGATGAATCAACGATGTTTCGTATTGGACATGCCGCTGAGAAGTTCCTCAAGAAGAGAAACAAGCCCCAGGTGTATTTTGAACTCATGTGAAGGAGTGAATATTTGACTAACACGATTGATTGCTTAGCTGTCACAACAAAAACAACTATTTAATGGCCTTTCTTCGGGAGTAACTAGTAAATTGCAGAATCATGTTTTATCAGTTATTTATACTTTTGCACACAGCACTTTTTATCAAAAGCATCATGTTATTTATCTATATTTCTGCTCTTATCCTAGATGTTTCAGTACTTTTCTGAGCTGTTCTTTCTTGATAACAAGTCTTTTATTTGAGGTACACCATTCATAGCAATGAAAGCTGTAGAAACATAATCGTGAATGACCGAATAACCACCCGGGACGCTTGCTCGAAATTTTGTTTACGACCCGGGGCGTTTATTCGAGTAGGGAGGTTATTAAATGAAATGAAAGAGTAGCACAAACCATCGCTACCTAAATGCAATTTGCTACGTTCAACAATAATTAAAATGAGAGCTAATACGATTTAGGCCTAGTTCATACGCCGAAGTTCTGCCGCAGCGAATTAAATTGATTTAACTCCTGCAGTACTTCGACTGTACTGCGGCTGGTGGTTTCAGACGTCGAATTTACTTGCCGCATCGAAGTGATTAGATTAGAGTCTGGCCTCAAGTTGATGTTGCCCTCGGTCCTAATGATGGCGCCAAAATATCCAAAATATTAAATATGGCGCCTCCAAGAATGCAAAGCATAGCACTTACAAAGAATAGCACTTACATAGCACTTACTTGAAAGCAAAGCATAGCATTTTGCAGTAAAGTTCTGAATTTTTAACTGCCTTGTTATTTGTGAAAATGAGCTTTCTATTGTAATACTCACTTTCGCATATGACATCTATTAGCTCGTTTACATGGTCTTCAGACCAGAAAGACTTACGTCTGTTCTTCTTCTTCCCTTCTTTGCGAATAGCCGATCCCTGCAGCTCAAGGGCACGTCCTAGTTCAGATACTTCCCCGTCATCTTCCTCTTCTATATCTTCACTACATTGTACAGAGCTATTAGAATCATCATCGCCGCTAAATTGTTCCTCCTCTTGCATTTTTCTTTCGATGGCAGCCATGTTGTAATAGTTTTTGGCGGGCTAACGCATGCGCTTAGGCGAATCCTTAAGAATCCAAGAGAATCCCGGTTGAATCCTAGATTCTATTTAATTCGCTGCGGCACAAATGCGGCGTCTGAAACCAACCCGATGTTTAGACGAAGTTAATATTTAAATGCGGCAGCTCTACATCAGCTGTGCCGAATTTAAATCAATTTGGTTTCAGACGCCGTATTATGCCCGCATGTAATTCACACTTAAACTTTTTTGAGCATCTGAATTTAATTCGCTGTGGCAGTAATACGGCGTATGAACTGGGCCTTACGTACTACATGCGACTGCTGCACCAGAAACATTTGAGCTGCCTCCGCAGAAGTGATTTGTTTTATACGGATTTCTGCACGTACCATGAAGCCTTAAGGTGGTCGACTGTCAAAAATCTATTTTCTTACATATTGATGTTAGATGTTTCAAAATACACTCTATGGGATAACTTGAAGCACAGATTTGCAAATTATGTAAGAATATAAAATTCTAAAATAGTTGCTATGGCAATGAGGAAGCAATTGGCAAAAGCAGCATTTGGGAGCCAACGCCCTATTTTGTTTTATTATGGTTAATGACTCCTCAAAGTCTACAGAGTGCTATAAAGGTGTTAACAATTTTGGATATGCATTTTATCATCAATTATCTCAAAAATTAGTATTTCCAATGCCGTTACTGTGACTTTGAGTGGACAAATCTCTTTACAGGTACACGCTTTTTATAAGAAAAAAGTTTATAAGAAAATGAGGCTGAAATGGTCAAAATCTTATAAAAATCTTAAGAAAATCACGAGGCTCAATTTCCAAAATTTAGTGTTTTTATTTGTCAAAATCATTGAATTTCATCATTATTGCTTTCAATTTGTTAAAGATGGAAGTCAAGTTCAAGTATACAATAGTAATAACAAATGTTTAACCCATTTTAGCCAGTTTATTTCAGAAAAAATTAGGAAAAATTTAAAAAAAACCTCAGGCTCAATTTAGGGGAAAGTTAAGAAAATTGAGGCTCTGGCAAAATTGTGGCTTTCATGTAAAAAAGAACTTGTAAAGGAAATCAGAAAACAATTATTGCATTTCTCATTATTTTAGCTATCTATTAATATGTATACATGTAAGTTTCTAATAATTATGAAAAAATGGAGCTTTTGCCCGCGAAGACACTATGACGAAACTATAGTTTTGAGAAAAATGAGTTTGAAGCTTCCTTACAGCAATACAAACTCCCAAGGGGGTCGCTCAAAAATTTGAATATGGGGGGTCCATCCGTTAGTTCCAAAATTCAACCAAAAGTATAAATGAAAACTTGAACACACCCAAAAATAGCAGATAAATTACTGGATGAAATGCATCTAAAATGGTATTTTTGAGAATGTAACAAACTGCTGTTGAGAAAAATCATATATAGATTTGTGTAACATTAGGCTTTGAGGAACCGTTGCTCATAACATCAGATCATAGAAGACAGGCGTGCAATAGTATGCAGACCCAATGATACATTGTGAGAGAGCTAATGGGAAATATCTTCTCAAAGTTAGTAATACTGCCTCTAACGCTTAAAAGCTGAACAACTAATTTACAAACTATGACAATCATCCAGTAAAATTCATTTTGTGAACTCAAGGCAGTGGCGTAGCTAGAGGGGGGCAGGGGGCGGTTGCCTCCCCCACCAACCTTTTCCAGCTGCTTGTCGGAAATTTGTCGGAAAATTTGTCGGAAAGTTATACACTTGAAAAAGTTTGTCAACAAATATATTTTTCAAGTTTAAACCTTAGGGCCTGTTTTTATATGAGAAAAAACACCTCAGGTAGTGCTTTGTGTAGATTCCACCTCTCGTGAAAATTGCTAATAGTAGAGAAGTATACAAATTCATGAACAAACAACGACCCTTTGATACGACGTATAAATGGGGGCAACAACCGAACTTCAAAGGTGTTTGTCAGAAAACTTGTCAACACAACATCCCTAAATTTCGTCGGAATTTGTCCGGGTTTCGCCCCTTCACTGCCAAATCGTAGCTACGCCACTGACTCAAGGTACAATCAAAACTGAAAAAAATCAATGGATACGCATCATAATAGCCCACAATTATAACCATGATAATAGCCCATAGCTTCAAATCAAACTAGCATGAGCTACTGATGCTAAAGGGATATCCAGTATTTGGGATATGAAGTAAATGCTGCTATAGGAGCGTTCAATATTTACGTAACCATGAGATAGTAGGTGGGTGTAGGTAGGTGTAGGTAGGTGCAAGTCCCTCCCCTACATAAAAGGCTCAAGTAACCCCCCTGCGTACCCACTCAATTTCAAACAAAATTCCGTGGTAAGTTTGCAATTGTGCTTCAGCACAAAGAGATCTACTTTCCATGACATAGAGTCAGAAAGTTTTCAATTGTAGATGTATTGTCCGTTAAGCGCATCAGCCTCATACAATTATCCATCTTTATCTTTCAGGTTTTGTATTTCCATGATCTTGTTGAATTTTAAGTGGTTTTCAACTATACTATTCCTTTTCACTGGCTTTATACTCAGCCTTCTTGTGCCTTTCAATGCTGTCTCTAATGGTTTTAACCCAAAAGTATATTCCAGCCTTGAATGCTAAAGCTTTGCAAGGACATTTCTGAAGCATTTCCTCATACAAAACTTGTACAATACCAATAATACAGCTGTCTCAAGTGGCTTTCTCACGGCAAAAATAGCCTTGGTAGAAGACCTCGTAGCCTAATGGAAGCAATGCCACTAACTCAATTACTGAGATCATAACATTATTTGAAGGGTGACCTCCGGTTTGCTAGGAGCCATCACAAGATGCAGCAGCGTCTAACATGCATTGCTCGTCTGGAATGGCTTCAGCCTCTTGTAAGCGGTCCAAATTGCTTACCTGGAAGGTTGCACTACCTCCTCAAAAGTTGCTTTGCTGGTATCTCCTAAGTTTGACTGATTGCTACGGCATGCATCTTTTGATATGCAATTTTGAGCATTTATGTTGCTGCACAAGTTTCTACAATGCAGAGATCCCACATCCAATATTCCTAAAGGCATGGAAAACTCAAATGTTTACTTCAAATGGAGATCTACTGGAGTTGCCCAGTGTGCCAGACATGAACTGCTCGCTGCACTAAACATGACAGTTATCACAAGCAATCTAGAGCTTTACTGAGAGCCTTTGGAAACAATCTTCCAAAATGTCAGATTTCATGTACCCAACAGCTTGAAATTCTTGGCAAAATAACCTTCCAATGATATTCTGCAAGGTTGATTTTTTGATAATAAAGAAACAATCTATGGAATCCTTTACACAGTTACCATCAAAGCATGAATACCCTGAAGCAAGCTCTTGCTATAGACCAAATGCCTCAAACTTCTTTCCAGTTGGTGACGAATAAGAACTCTCCTCTTGAGGGCCTACTTTTGAAGCCTTCTCACTTCCTTCAGTAAAAGGACATAAATATATGTTTTCCCCCGCCCAGCGTATGGTTAGGATATGCAAAATATTGGCTGTCCAATCTCCTAATTATGGTGCAAACTAGTACTTATCTAAATATGCAAAATGATTACAGTATGAGGCGCCAACATGACAAAATCAATTTCATAAATATATGGATCAGAAAAAATATATAGATCAGGACTGGCATATATAGATCTTGTAGAATTAAAAGGGCGTAACTGGAAAATCACATGACAGCATTTTGCTGTTGAAATCTAATAGTCAATATAAAAAAGGAGAGTTTAAGATACTTGACTTAACATGCACAACTTTAACCGTATTTAAACCTGTATTTGTACATTTGACGTTGCTGACCAAAACATTTGATTTTGACTTTATTTTGACCTATAAGCTCCTTCCAAATGGGTTTGTGATCCTGATAACGGTACTATTTTGGTGCTTCAGGTCACCCTAAGGCCATAAGAAAATTTAAGTGTATTGACTTGTGGTCGCCCTAGTCATTAGTTTATAGGTAAAACAGCCCTTTAGTAAGCTAGTCATACCCTTTCCACATCACTTTCAATTTTAAAAAATGTGTATAGGTTTCGAATTGTATATTCCAAAAGGCAAGCTTTTGAATCCCTGTGATAGCCTCTAAAATGGCATATTTGCTGGAGAACGTTCAGGGTTGGTGCTAGGGGAGGGCTAGAGGGTGCTATAGCCCCCTATCGGAGCATGCTAGCCTCCCGTCAGAAGGTGAAAGCTGTTTTTTTTAGACATTTTTGCCATTTATATTACCATAGTAACCGTGTTTTAGCTCCCTCGTTGAGAGAGTCAGCCCTCCGTCGGAAAATTCATGGCTCCACCCCTGAGAATATTTCCTCTACCGGTTGCACCAAATCCCAGTAGCAAGAGTAGATTACGAAACAAAGACTATTGAAGAGCGATTGGTTCTTTAGGCTTGGAATAATCTCTTATCCCAAAAATCCAACTTTCAAAATGCTTCTAAAATTCATCAGCTTAAATCTGAATGAAAAAATATCAAGTATGTCAAGACATTTTACACGATGTTTTTTATTTGAGAGGTATTAAAAACGTCTAAAATTGGCCTAAATTGAGTTGCGAGTCGCATCTGTTGACGAATCCCTGATTTCTTATTGGTTAATGCAATATGAAGAATTTGCATGTGATCAGGGCTCTTAGCCAATCAACATTTGAAACCTATGCTCTTGTTGCCTATTTTTCCAAGTGACTGGGTGACAGCCCTTGGGGGTGTAAAAATGGACTTTGCTGCCGTGACACGAGAAATTTTGGACTTGAACAGAGAGAGACTGATAAACATTGCAAAAAAGGTAGCCATACCTTTTGCAGTTCTTCCGTTGCTATGGATGTTTTTTTTACGCAAAACGGGGGTTGATGGCCAGGGCAAGGCTGTTAGCAAACCGGCTATGAAAGACGGAAGTGTGGACCAAGAACTGGATGATGTGGTTTACAATCTGAGAAACTTGGTAAGTAGTTGTTTCGCAGATATTTTAGCCGATAGAAAAATGTGAAACAATGCTAGGAGGGATGGAGCTATGATTTTGAGAGGGGGTAGTTAATACCTCAACTAGAAGCGGCTTCACCGATGTAGGTTGGGACCCGAATTGGAATCGCTCAGTAATACGCGGGGGGATTTGTTTCATGGCCTACAAAGTGCGCAACTGCAAGTAGCTTAGGTAAGAGTTTTGTGCATCCGAGAGTAATACGTGCACGGCTGAGAGTAAGGCCCCATTCACACTATACCGGATTCATCACATATCGGATTACTTCCTATATCAGATAGGCATTCCATCCACACTATACCGGATGAATCCGATGTGCTCCGTACCGCTTTTGAGGAGTGAACTTACTTTGTTGTGAAAGTGGTACGTATCGGAGTACTTTCGCCTTCGATATCGGATCACTTTTGACCTAGTGTGAATGCATGAATCCAATACATCGCCGCTCCGGAAGCTCTCTATGAGCTGCATTCAGCTTTGTTTTCGAGCGTCAATCAGTTGTCAAGCAGTGACAGTTGCGATGAAAAGGTCCTCTAAACAAAAGGATTAGTGACGTGAGTGAAGCCGAGCGGAGTAGTGTGAACAATGTAAAATTTTAATATCGGATTGGGTCAAGAATGTGGTACAAGATGAATCCGATCTAGTGTGAATGGAGCCCAAGAGTCAGGTATAGAACCACCTTGCTAGACGAATTTTGAGCGGCGGAACAATCATATACAAGAAATGCGCGTCGGCAATCGCAGCTGACAGCTGGTGTGCGAGGGGAAAAGATCCTCCGCGCAAGGCGAAAATTCCAATCTAGGTGCAGCTGGCATTACCATTTTACAGACATTGCGCGACTGAAACCGCGGCTCATAGCTTATGTGCACAATTCCAATCTGGGTGATGTGTACCCAATGTGACACATTACTTCCTGATCTTATTTAACAACCTCATAGCTCTTACCTAATACCAGAGATATGCCTGGACAATTTCCTTTAGGCAGGGGCAAAGCTAACTGAAGTTGGGCGGTGCACAACCAGGGGTGAGTTCTAAGAATGTTAGCAAGGGGGGCGCTAGTGGGTGTGGCCTATTTGCAACAAACAGATCACTTCGCTATTCTGAAGTAAATGTAAGACCTCCACGTCTTAAAACAAAACATGGGTGATTCTGTTTTGCATAGAAGGGGGCCATGGTTTGGAATTTGTTACCTATCAATTGTAAGAAAGCAGATGGGTCTCCAATCATTTAAGATAAAATTAAAAACCATGCTTATAGAGCAGGAAGAAATTTTTGAATTAAAGTTTTTGCAGTTTTTCTTTAACTTTGTTTGTATTTTATGTTCTAATGATCTGTATTTAGTATGAAAGTATGTATTATAAATTGTATGTATTATAAATTCAATGTATTAGCTTTTTAATATGGTTCCCTAGAAAACAGATCTTAGCATCTGAGGGGCCACTATGTCTAAAGAATTAAGAAAGGAAATGAATGAATGAAAACACCCATATTTTAAAGATGGAGACATGATAATTTTGTTTAATGGTGATATACTATAATCAATTCTAGATAGATCCTAAGAACCATGTAGCAGTAAAAGAAATCCTGATAGCAGTACAATACAAAATATCAGGAGAATGGATAATGTTAAAAAGGAAGATTAATACAAAAACTTGGGGAGGGGGCTGAGCCCCAACAAAAAACTGGGCAAGAATATTATGAAGAGGTCTCAGCCCCCCTAGAAATCACCCCTGTGCACAACTTTGATTTGCTGACAAAGCAGACTTTTCTCAAGTTCAATCAGTAGTAGACATGGATTTTGTCAGTTTGCCAACAGATATCATCAATTTGCTAAAAGTTTGGGGGTGCAGCACCCCTTGTACCCCACTTTGGCTATGCTCTTGCATTTGAGGGCATTTTGCAAGACATTTTACCCACCATGGCTAAAAACTAGAACAGGAAAACTCTACCACCAATGGGATGCTATATCCTCCTGCATTATGAGCAACTTTTAAGCAGTTTTGTTACCCAGTGTGGGTGTCATTCTCCCCCACCCCCATCAGCACATTCTTGCCTGTGCCTGTGTTGCTTTGAGTGCCTATCTGAATGTTTCCTTATTCTCACCAGGGATGTGCTGATGGGGAGCATCGCTCTCCCCAATACTTTCAAAATTGTAAGAAAGTTGGCCAAAAGTCAGCCATGCTGCAAGAGATGTGGTTACAATGTATTTTTTTAGTAACAGTGGTTGGTCAAATAGTCAAAATGCCCCCTCCCCATGGAAAGTGCATTGTTACATCTCTGATTCTTACCTTTGAGATCCCATTTGCTTTTCTTTCACATATATTGAAGAATATGTGAAATATGATAATTTTTATTGCCTGCTCCCCACATCCTCCCTGACCAGGTTTACAAACATTTTGGTGTTAGAATAAACTAGAATGTTGTATGTTGAATGTGCAACCAATGTGAGAAAATCAAATTCAGTTTGCTGTAACATTCCTCTTAGCATAGATTTTAATTTGTATGTTTTTTTATGTTCTAATGCTGTAAGTCCTCCACATGCCCTCTCAAAGAGACCTCCCCTCTGAATCCACCCCTACCTTAGGTCAGTGCTCCTCAAGAACCCCCAAGAATAAACCACCACCCCTTCATGTTACTTTAGTGATTCGAGCAAGGATAGATGCATGCATCGAGGGCAGGAGCAGGCAAGGCTTTCACCAAGCTCATGGAGGAATTTTCCACTATAATTTTTTTGCCCTTGGAATGCATAAAATGTTGCTTCTACAGACGAACTCAAAA
>WIPJ01001931.1:105623-131893 GCA_018155075.1 Cassiopea andromeda
TATGTATGTATGTATGTATGTATGTATGTATGTATGTATGTATGTATGTATGTATGTATGTATGTATGTATGTATGTATGTATGTATGTATTTCAGTGTAGGTCTGCTTGACTGCACACCAAGGTTCTTGTTTGGGTTGCAAGCTACCTATCTGATTGGTTCGCAGTGAAGAGCTGGTAAGGGCGGCTGTCTAGATCTTCAACGTGACTACAAACTCTATCAAGATGTTTGATAAGCTTCCAATGCCTGGTAAGTTTTTTGTCTTATTTTATTCTATTTAATCTTATTTACCCAAAATATCCATTCAACCATACTTGAAACTAAATAAAAAAATACAATATTACATAAAGAAAATTAAACTACCATACCACAAAAAAATAACAAATGTATTACAATGAGAAATATTTTATTGCTGGTCTTCCATGGATTTGTTCAAATTAGGGCTACAATAGAGTGTTTTACCTCAAAAGGTGAGATTTCATCTCTTTTTTAAATCATGGCAATGATCTCAACATTTCTAATGGCATGTGGGATACTATTCCAAGCATTAGGAGCTGTGTACAAAAAGCTTCTTTTTGTATGTTCTAATTTTCGCTGTTGTACATGTAGGTTCTTTCATAGTCCAAGTGTTATAGTTTGATAAGGCAGATCTCTCGGTGAATTTAATTTATAAGCCTTCAGGAGTGTTTGTATGTTTCCCAAAATAGTCTTTTTCCTACGTATACAGGGAGAGAATGGGGGTTTGGGGCTTGCCCCCAGAAAAATTTTTCGTGGGAATGCCCTCTAGAACGTCGGAAAGTGCTCTTTTGTAGAGCAGAATGTAGGAGCTCTCATCATTTATCTACATGAAAAGAAGGAGAAACTGGTCCCTTCACCTAGATTCATGGAAATTTGAACATTCAAAAGGAACAAACTACGCAGATTTTTCCTTTTTGGTATTACGTTTATGTACTCCGATGGTAGATGCAAAATAATCTCCTACCAGTACATCGAAGAAAGGACGTCTCTAACTGCAAGTATCTGGCATAGGCTACATGACATATACTCAGGAGGAGCAATATCCTATTCTCCAAAAACAGGTCACCATCTACACACATGGACGTCGTGAGAACCCTTTGGTTGAGGGGGTGTAAGACTGAATATGCCTGAATTTAAATGATTAATAAGCTGTTCTATTGTTACCGATCACTATTTATTCCTATTCAAAACCTTCAATGTGCTAAACATTCACTAGCACCCAGTATCTATCTAGGGCCCACCATGGTTGGGCCTAGAAAAGTTTTTTAAAGCAGTTCTCAGATGGCTGGAAAACGCTATTTTGAAATTGGTTTTTGCAAACAGGAGTGTCAATTTACAAATCTTTTAAGCAGAAGTTACAGAATGTATGTTAGATATTCTTTCGTATCCAGAGTCTACTATGGGCCCACCATCGTTGGATCCGGAGAAAAATTGTCAAAATGAAGGTTCTCCGATGGCTGGAAAACGCTGTTTTGAGTTTGGATTTTGCAAATACAGTAAATGCTCCTTCAACTATGCTTTCCTTCAACCGTTGTAAGTGCAATTATTATGTAGCCCACAAGTCTTCAGGAATTACCTGATTTTGACGATGTAATGACCTAATTTTACCTGAATTTTCTCAAGTTCCAAAAGTTGGGGGGTGTTGCACCCCTCATTTCCCCTGGTCTCTCCGTCCCTGTATGCACAACATGAATGAAAAACTTAATACCTTTTTGTCATGTTGACAATGATGGTGAAGCGGATGATCTTGGTTAAAACACAACAGATCTGGTAGGGACTGGACCAGATCGATTCTGTACCTGGTCATTACTCCTATATTATTCCCTCCTATGAAATAGATTCACCATATGTCTTTCTGATGTATAACAAAGTGACAGTAGAAACGCGAATCGTTTTTCGTGTCAGAAACAGATATCAGATAATTACGGAGCCGGAATGGGAATGGGTTTTGAAATTATTGGGGGTGTGACACCCCACATCCCCACACCCTACAATCCACATCCTTCATTTTCATTTCTGACAGTCCCAACTTTGATTTACATAAATCTAGACACTGGTATGATGATAATGGAGCATGCTAACTTACTCCTTCCAATTGGCAACATCTCTCAGCTTGTCCTTAAACTATCAAAGAAAAGAAAATATATAAATGACCATAATAAATGCTACATTTTAGCACCAATTTGAGAATCATTCAGCTACATGAATAGTTCTATGTTTAATAATAATAATGCATTTTTTATACAGGGTAATTCAATCAGCTGCTTTAGATTAGCTGCTATCAGGAGAAACCCTTTAATAATGAAAATTAAAATAAAAAGCTACTAGAACTCAAAAGTGTACAGTCCATAAAAGATATAAAAGACTACAATCAGTAAAAGCTTAGAAGTAAATCAATCAATTAAAATCTCTTTATGTCCTTCTTTAAACAGAAGATAGAACTTTTCCTTCTTCAAGTGCATTGGCAGAGCACTATCAATCTTTACCCCACTAAAAAACAATCCTCTTTTTGCACTTTGAAATAAAACAACATAACAGTTGAAATTCCCTTCCTGCCTCTTGCACTGATTATTACATACTATGGGAAACAAAGCTGACCGTGATTACAAATTGACATCCAACTATAGGAAAACACCACCTTCAAAAGTCTTTCAGAAACCATTTGCTTTGCAATTTCAATTACTTATTGAGAAATAGTTGAGTATTTGAAGTCCAATTTATCATCTGTGCTTAAGATAGGTGGAAATTACATGCTGGATGCAAGCCAACATCTAGCATGCAAGCAACCAAGTGCATTACCAAAGTCTAATCAACAAGGTGCACTATTGTCAGCAGATAAAAAATCACAATGGAGCATTCAAATCATCTATCCTTACCAGTTCTCTGAGATCAGTTTTTACTTCAGAAGGAACTTCAGTTTCATATGCAAGCTGGAGATTGATTGTTTCTAGAAAGTAAAGGTTTGCTACAAATCCAGAGACAAATTCTCAAGAAACTAAACTGATAAAGAATAAATAAAGCAAGAATCAAAATAATTCATCAGATGACCTTTCCACAGCTCTGTAATCTTTGTGCTTCTAAACAGTCAACAGACAGAATGTTATTAAAATTACCATTTGCATCAGCGCACATTCCCTTCTTTGCTACACTCTTCTGTTTACTTGTGTATTGCACAGCACTCACTTTCAGTTTCATGAAGAATGGCTGATGCTCCAAATTTACCTGGAAGCAAAATAGGCCTATAGATGTAGAGCACCACCCAAAGATACCTAAGTTCATCACCCTATCAATAGCTGCAAATGAACAAGTTACAATGCCCTATTAAATAAGTCATGCAATTTTCCAACAATAGTACTGTTAAAAAGGACTCATGCTCTAAACATAAAAAACTATACCATCTTTTATTTGTAAGTTGATGCAAAGCATGAAAGACACAAAAACACAGATGAAACCAAGGATGCCTGTAGCATGGGTGCAGCAGGGGATATTGCCCCCACCTGCCTTCCACCAACATGGGCGAAGGAAGGCAAGATTTGCCCTTTTGAGAGAAGACATTTGAGTATTCTCTCTGTACTATCTTTACAACAAATACTCCCAAGACTGCATTTCTTGCAAGAGAATTGCATGAAACTTCTTTATGTTATACAAGTGTTGTCATAAGCCCTCAAGCCCCAATCCCACTTATAAACAGTGAGGGACACATTGATGAAAACTTGAGAATGTATACTGATTATTGACAGCAGAAGCAACCTAACAATAGTGTTTTGGGAAGACTCATTTCCAAGTTGCCCACTTGGGGAGCCAGTCCCATTTTGTTCAGAATTGCTTCATGCACCTTTGACTAAGTCAGTATCATGAAAGAGATTTATATATGGTATAAACTGGGATTTATTTATATATCAAGGTCAGATCTCTGGCACCCTTTGGATAAATCTTGCCCCTCTGGCCCTCTTTCTATGCAGGCATCCCTGGATGAAACAATAGTCTCTTCAAAATCTTTCAAAATGCTTGAAACTCATACCCAAAGCATGCTAAATCTATACTTACCTCAAGTTCTTTAACATTTTTACAAATAATCCTGAATGATAGGTGCTCTTTTGTGACATCATCTTCCATCTGAACCATAATTCTTTCACCATAAATCTAAGGTGCATACTGCTTTTTAATTTCATGAAGTCCACTCTGTATTCATTCTAAATGTAATCTAACTTTTTTCAAATGCAATTCACAGTCTCATTTTCAAAAACTCTCAGAAGCTCCTTTTCTTTCCATACCAAATCTCAATTTCTTTTCTTTCACTCTTATTACTGATTCACTATAGTTGAGCTTAATATATAACATGCATGAACTATCTTTTTACATACTGTATTTACTATTCAAAGCAAACAGCTACAAGGCCATCTAACATAAATTTCTGGATTAGGCATGATAAAAGATGCAAGATCTTTCACTTTCAAAGGGCTAGATCATTCTGGCACAGATCATTAAATAAACTTAAGGATGTGTTACCTTGACAGGTCCAGAGGCTGATCCAGACACTAAACCAAGACTAATCCTTCCAACATGTAAGACTATAAAAATACTTGAACTGTGCCTGCCAATATTGTTTGCTTTTGATTCTGTGGGTATCTTTGATTTAACTTCCTTATCATTTGAACCCTGCACAGGAATGAAAAGAGCCAACAGTGAGCAATTCATTAGCACAACTGATCAAACCAACATCTACTATGATTACACTGATTACAGTGAGCAAGAAATTGATAAGACAGAACCAAATTTTTGTAAACATACTCTTTAAATGGGTCAGCCTTTCAAAGACATGTGAAATAAAAGGACAATGCCTTCTACAGTTACAGTATTCAATAATTATGAACTAATACTAAGTTGAGGAATTAATGAGTCAGTTGATGAATTAATAGTAAGTATAACTATGTACACTTTTAACAGCCATAGATTCATTAAGCCTTTTAACTGTTTCTTTGCTGCTTTTCAATCCAACAGCACTTGATTCCAGAGCTTTATCAATCTCTGAATTTGGCATACTCTTCCTTTGACTGGTGCTGGCATGACTTTTCATTACATTAAACTCTGTAAATGCACCTACACTGAGCATTGCAGATGCATCATGACCATCCACCTAAAAAGGCATAGAAAATGGATAGCTTCCTAGAACAGATTTTGAACTGGCATTGTAAGGTTTCATCTTTGGAGCAAAGTACTAAAAAAGGAGTAAATGACAGAACAATGCAAATGTCACTTCTTATAGGTTGCTACTAGCTTGCACTCCAGAAGACAACCATGTAACCAGAAAGCTGTCTTGCAGATATACTTGAGTCTGAAGTAGAAAGGGGATGGTGATAAACCTGGTGTGCATTTTTCTCAAAAAAATAGTCAGGTGAGGAGATATATTCTGAACAGGTGAGCATGCACTCTTCAACTTCTAACAACAAATGGAATCCAAGTAATTTATCATAGGTTGTCAATTTACTTTGAATAGTGCTAAAAACTGACAGGTTGTCATAGTATTATTCTACTGCTCATTAAAGTGTTCCACAAGCAATTGCATTAGAAAAAAGGTGTACTCCATGATTATGCTCTCCAATCTGGAGTTGAAACGGGAGGCAATAGTTTGTGAGTTGGAAAAAGTGCAAAGTTAAATAGCTCAGGAATTGCAATAAGTAAAAGGCAGGTAAAATTCCCAAGTACCATGGAGTGGGCTGTAATAGACAATGGTTGAGAAGGAGACACCATGCACTCTTTTTACAAGCTTTAGTATTGGAAATGACTTTAGTACTTTCATTAGATGCTTTTCAACACAATACAAATGTTTCTATTATCGTCTTTCATACTTTCATCATTGCTGGCGTGACTTTCAGCTGCATTGCTGACAGCTATGATGGGAGCTATTCTTGTTTTAATCATTCACTTAGTGATAGATATTCTGGGTCCTGGCTGGGCACTTTTCTCTTGACTCAAAATAAACTAGTGGGGAGCTACAATTAGACTGTCTTGGTATGCAATTTTTGTAGAAAAGAACTAGTTAGCAAGAAGGAATATTTATTCTGGTCTGGAGACTAGCCACCTCTAAATAGTCAATCACTAAAAACACTTGCTATGGTATAAATACCTCCATTTCCTCAACTTGATCTGGAATATAGTTCCCCTTTGAATCCCCAGTCCAGACCTGGCCCTGAGAATTGTCAGCTGCTTTTGCTTTAGTATTTCTATAACTTGGAGTTTTGGGCCATGCTGCAGTCATCAGTCCATTATTAAGAGGGCCTCTTCCTGGAGAAGCACATGCTCTAGATTTGCTCCTTCTTCTAGCATTGATTCTTCTTGAAGTAAGAGATGGATTATCTTTCTTTAAGATGGTCTTTTTTGAAGACATGCTGCCAAATTTTCTTACTGCATTGGCAATTCTCCATTACTCGAATTCTGTAACATATACATGCATAATCTTGTGATAAAATTCTATTGTTAAACTAATACCAAGGTGCATTATATGTACTTATGCCCGAAGATGTTCAGAGTACACTAAGCTCTGTTTTCGGCGTTTGGTGTTGAAACTAAAGGAATACTCTATTGGTGTGTAAGTATATTTTAAAACTGAATGGAATGGGATTTCTTTTGCATTGGGCTTGACTTGGTGTTGTGCAGGCGTATATTTCAGTGCACCACAGATTTTCCTTGGCGAACATTCAGTGTACAGTTTACATAGAATGTATCCTGGAACATATAGCAAATGATTACAGAAAATAATGGGTCAAACTACGCAAATAAACCACTACAAGTATAGCCCCTTATCAAATATGTTCCATCAAGTCTATCAGCTAGGAGTACCTTTGCAATTGCGCTTAGAAAGGTTTTCAAGAGAATCCTTCTAGTATTATCAAGTCATTTGCGTTGTTTTTGTCTCTCCGACAGTCATCTGTGGTGTTGGAAACGAACGCTAGCTTATGAAAAGCATACATTTAATATTTGGTTGACTAAAGGTAGACAACTGCACGTCTCGGGACTTTCAGTAAACGATTTTTTACGCGACGTTGTGTACAAACGCATTATTTCTTACCATTCTGTGACTAGCTTCTATGGCCATATTTGTTATGATTTTGACCCGAACCCAGATTTCCATCTCCTTCGTAGCATCATCAAATCACAGTCAGCGTCTGCTTCATACATTAATCCATTTTTTGATACAGCAGGACAAGGTAGTGCGGCACAATGCTGATGTGGCCCTGCTATTTAAAAATAAATTGTGCTATTATTACTGAAAAAAGAAAAGTCAAAATGCAGTTTCTATAACATTCATCAAAATAAATTATTTTAATAATAATAAATTAAAGCGCTTGGGCCTTTGTTGTTAGGCGTTGTTGTAGATCTAATATTGTAGGTTAGGTCATGTCCCCACTTCTCACCAAGACCAAATTTCTAATTCGTCCAAATGCAATGAGAAAATTTTAGGGGGGTGAGGGAGCTCTAGCAAGTTGTTGAAATGGGTGTGGCAACTAGATTGCGTAATAATTTAGGGCGTGGCACCCATAATCCCCCAGTCTGCGATGGCTGGCACTACCCTGCTCTCTTCATCTGATTCTTGAACAATTTGATGCTGCTTAATCTTTTGAGTGTTGTAGGAAGTGAATTCCCAATAATTACTGCATGACGACTGAATGATGATCATTTCCCCTGTTCAGTCCTAAATCTTGGTAACTCTAGTTTTATATTATCCCTGAGGGACCTCTTTGATTCACTTTTATTTATCAGGCTGTTTATCTCCTCTGGTGCATTGCCATAACTCTATATTTTCCATTTTGCCTTGTCAATGATTTTACCATCAGAGGCAGATGATGGAATGGTGTGAATTAGTTTGGCAGCTCTTCTATGAACTCTTTCTAGTGGTGACAAGGCACTTCAAGAAGAAGAGCCCCAAACTACCAGCCCACGCATTTCCAGCACGAATTCAGGGGTGGGCTGACTAGATTTTTCAGTCCGGGCCAGTTTAACTAATCCTGCCCGTGAATTCTAGAAGGCGAAAATCGGTGGGCAGAGATATCAAAAAATGCTGCAAATTTCTGATAGATTCGTGCGTTTAATGTCAATTCTTTCATATTTACATGAAGTTCTCTCGGAGAATTTTATGTATATTTGAGAGAACTGACATTAAGAGTTTTCTCCATGTTATACAGCCGGCCCTTCAGGCATATGCCCAAATGCCCCGACCTACCAGTCCACCTCTGCACAAAACAAACGATTCACAGTGGCACAACTGACGTAGATTTGAGTTAGGACAACTCCTAAAGGCCCCTAAACCAGTGGTGTAGACGAAGAGGCGTCGGGGAGAGCAGCCCCCCAACTCTGCATTTTTTGTAAATAACAGCTTAGAAGAATCAGTATTCTGTTGTAATAGGCCTGTTAACGTCAAAAGCTGTCGAGAGATTGTCATTTCACAAGATATAGGGTATTAAAAATACTTTGTTTACAGGGCAACATGATCGGTTTCTGATATAACTGCATGGAACAACTTGAAAGTTTCTAAAAGAGATACATGCACAAGAGGAGCTCCTCGAGCTATCAATAGAGTGCCTTAGCTATCGATTAACTTCTACACTGCCGGCCCAAACTTTTGAAGTACTAATGGGGCCCTTCAGAGATTTTCAAGATAGAAGTCTCGAGTGGGTGGGAAAAGATGAGGCTCCAATTTTGTTAGATTCCTAAGGCCACCGAGTGTCTCCTTTTCACCACTGAAGATTCACTAATGGGGATGTGGGTAGTTTGGCGCCCCCTTGATAAGAGTGAAGCTGCAAAAAAGTTAGTCATGATGCAGGATATTTGGAGTCCTGTTAGTCAGAGAGTTTTCTTGCTGCTATTCAGTCATAGCTGATCAAATTCTTGCGAATACCCTCCCCCCCCAAAGGAAGATGAATATATGTGAGAAGGAAACCCAACCCGTGAGAGTACGCGTGTACTTGCATATTGCAATTTCCTTCATAACAGAAGATGTCGTTTATACTCAAATTGGGTAAACTTCCTTTTTAGTTTACGAAGACATAACTTTGAAGCTAAGTTCATTCCAGAAATAAGCAACAATATTGCTGGATTTGGCGTGGTATTTACTGCAATTTAAATGACTCTGGCTTCCCTCAGTAATGGACTGCCGGACAGCGCCTGGTTTTAGCAAATTCTCCAAGACCACGCTATGCTACGATAAAGCTTGACCACACCCTACCTGAGCTGTTCTTGGGACCCCGCCCTTAAAGCTATCCAAAAATTCTTGTGGAACTTATTATTTGAAGATACATTGAAACACATGTTGGACTGTTCTTGAAATTTACATAGAACATATACAAACCAAAGCACGAGAGAATTCTGTTAAATGCAAAGCATGTGAAAATGAGAAAGTTGACCACATTTTTATATTTCCAAGACCACGCTCAAGATTTTCAAGACTTCAAAGTGTGGTCCAGGCCACTCTAAAATACGCCCTGATGCCCGGGGACAAAAAGCTATCGAGTGCTAAGCTGTTTGTATCCTAGCAACAAGCTTCAATATAGCTTGTCATCTTTGTTATCAATTTTCTGATAAAGTTCAGCTGAACAGGGCTAAAAATAGTGATTTTTGAATGCTGGATGCTTTGTTTCAAGGCAAAAGATTTATTTGAGACATTGCAAAACCTACTCCTTGGTTCCTTGCAAGAAAAGGGTGCAGAACAGCAAGCATCCTCAAATAACTGGAATTTTAAATGCATGTGTCCCTTTTCAGGACCATGGATAGTGATGACAGGGGGGCATTGATTCCCAATAAACGCTTTTTTAAAAGAAACATGTTTATATGAAACATGAAGGTGAAATTAACATTAACAAAGCACAAGCAGGCTGAGTTTCAAATAATGACTATAAATAACTGTTTTAACAATTAAATTTTTGATCAATCCAGAAAATAAATAGAATGAGTATCCATTACATGCCCAGTAAAACCTGAACATCCTTTCTCTTGCATCATAGTTGCCTAATCTTGGCTTTAAATATAAGGAACAGTTAAGAAACATCCAAGCTGAAGGCATAAAGTTTGTTTCTTATAAAAAATGTGCAATTGACAGAGATTGTGTATGTAAGTGCTCTATACTATCATTCCTAATCATTGATTCTACAGTTATTCCCCCAGGGACGTAGAAAGCATTCAAAATGTGGGGATACATATCTTCACGGAGCATCCTCACTAGCAAAAAGGGCAACTTTGTAAACTGCAAAGGGGCACTTCACATTGAAATTTCGAAACATTTGGGGCATGCCCCCTTGCTCCCCTGGTTTCTACGCCCATAATACCAATCCAGTGCAGCTGGCTATGACTTGCTGGTCAGGGGGACAAAAGGGTATGTGCTCCCCTGAGAATGACTTTTTAGGGACGCTAAACCGAGAAAGCAGTATTTAATATACTTTTAGAGATCTGAGGGGGGGCCATTTTTCTCAATAGAGAAAGTGCCCCCTTAGAGAATGCTCTTCCATTACATTACTGTACGACACTGCTACCTACAATCTCTGCCAATAGTCTTGGAACATTGGCACTTTCTCTGTTGCTCTTTTAGTAGTATCTCCCTCTCAAAACAATGCTGTTATATACAGTGTTGACAGATGTAGAAAAGGTCGCTATGGTTGCCGGACACTGCTCTGGCAAATAAACACTTAATTCAGCATCGTTTTGGGAGGGGAAGGGATTTCAATCGTTCGACGTGGATAAAAAATTAGTTTTATCAGAGGTCTTGCATTAATTAATTGGTGTTCCAAGGGCTTTTAGCGGAGATTGTAGCTAGACCTTTACAACCCTACGCAATAGGTACTCAAAAGCTACAGAATCAAACTGTTAGGTTTAATTCACTGCACACTAAATTGGATTTAATCCAATATATAGACTATTACAAACACTTACTGGTCAATCGAGCCTTGGCACTTACCTGAAACGTCGCTGAAAGCTTGGTTATGACTTCTGCTAAGAGCAAGTAAAACTCAATGTCTATCAGTTTATTGAATAGGGTTGCTTGACAAAAAGCAAGGAGAAAGAAGAATCAGCAGATATGCCGCAGTAAAAGCATTACATCACGAAGGAAGAAAATTCAATCAACATTTAATGCGAGAGCTGAGTTAGATCTTCAATGATGTTTTCATTTGCAACACAAAGCAAATAAGAAATACAAGCCAAAGCGTTTCAAAGACAGAGTTGGAGAAGTTTATAATCCAAGTTCTTGATTAGCAAGTTTGACAGTTCGAAGCAGGTAAAGTCAGATATTAAAGAACTGATTGGTGCAGCTGCAATACTGAATTGTTTTTGACAGAACCTTCTGGCTGGGTTTTTATAGCTCCAAGTTGTGCAATAAACATAATAGGTATTTTACAGTTTCTAGAACGCACGGCTTTTCTATCAACATTTAAAATTAGCAATGAGCTTTCAAAGCTAAAACGACATAGAGTAATAAAATGTTCTTTAGCACATTAGCTCTTGCAGGTGTTTTGAACGCATCTATCCTAAAATCTTTAAACACATTAAATGCTTCTAGCTTTCTCCACAATCCACCATTAATATGAGCAACTATCGCAACTTATTTCAAGAAACAGAAAAACAAGCTTAAACAAGAAGCAGCATTCACCAATTGTGGCTAAAGCTAGCTTTTTTAGAAGCATTTCTCAGTTGTTACAGAAAGCATCTTAGATTTAAAAGCAAGGATTCTTTAATTTCAATGTTCTATAGAAGTAAGCTATTGAGTAATCAGCTTAACAGCTCTGAGCAATAATAATCAGACAGCAGAGAATCACGAAATACAGCTGCAAGGAAGCTCTTATCGTATTTTCTGTACTAGGGGGGAGTGGCATGCTCATATTTTGCATTTGCTAGACAACAAGTTAAATCTGCTATAGTAACAAGAATGTTGAATGTAATATAGTATAATGTTAGAAAATAAAATCCAAGATAGTAGATAGTATAATGCAATATAATGTGGCATGATATATGACATTGTGCATTATAGCATTATATAATGTGGTATAATTCAATGTAATGCACTATTATGTAGCAAACTATAAAATGATGTATAATAAATGATAGGCTATAGAATTATATGGGTTGACCTCATATTATGAAATATGGTTAAAAAATCGCCCTGTTTCACCGCAAGGTGCCTTGCAGAATACCTTTGACTTCGAGAAAAGTGAGAAGTCGTATGGACAAAGGGACCAGGATGACAAAGGCGATACCTCCTCTTGACGGGCTAAGTGTTGTTTTCGGAGAGAACTAGAAAATAGAAATTATGTTTGGCTGGAGCATAAAGCAAACTCCTACTTCAAAAAATTCTCCAACGTCTATGCATTGTAAGGATCCTGTGAAAATGTGCAGCCTTTAGATGCTAGGAATTGCCTGTGACTTTAGGTTGTTAGAGTTAACAATTGTTGCAAAAATTTACTTCAGATGTGAGACAGAGAAGCGCTGACTACCTTTGCATATGATTCATGAAGCTACCCCCTGGATTATTAGCCATGAGGTTTCAATACACAACCCGCAAATCTGTTGTTTAGCCTGGAAGTAACTTTAACCCATATAGTCATTACCAGTGATGTGCATAAGTCGAAGAGCAATAAAAGGGAGTGTTGTACATCATCTAAAGCATGCGTCGTGTTTTGACGTAACTACTAGAAGCAGCTGAAGTGATGGAGAAATGTTTATGAATGGATCCTGATTGATTTATATTCAGCGAAATACTGCATTCAGTAGTGGCTCTTCCGTAATCTTGTAAATGTCTGCCGATTGGAAAAATTTCACGAGTCCGGCTTCTGTATCAGTTCTGTTGTCATGTCTAAGAGAGATATGCTGACGTCCTAGATGTTGCATTGCGACGAATTATGTTTGCATACCCATGGATTGTTCTTGCCCTAGACATTATACCAACTCTGTTTACTGTCGTTGGCAATGGAATTTTCTTTTTCACAATATGGAAGACAAAATCGGCACACACACCTTCGAATACGCTACTAGCATTTCTCAGCGTAACTGACTTATTAGTGGGTATAATTTGCCAGCCGTTATTTATCGCCACAATGCTGCAATCTCCAGTTCCTTGTTGCACTGTCGAAATGATGGTTTACAATTTCGTTTTTGGCATAACAAGCTGGACTTCCTTTTTGTGCATTTGTCTGATCAGCGCGGATCGATTTTTTGCCGTCTATTATCCATACAGGTACCGAGCATTTGCAACGTGCAAGAAATTTGCTTACATCACAGCAGTTATATTTACTGTCTCTCTAGCTTACACCACGATTGATGTAATATTCTACGAACAATCACAGATCACGTTCCTTATTTTTCTTATCGTCTTCCAGACCATTGTTCTACTAATAACCTTTGTTCTATACATCTTGGTGTACAGAGTCATCCATCGTCAAAGGAAGATGTACGGTGCCCAATGTCGTAGAGGAATGCTGGAGAGAAGATGCAGGAAGGATGAAGGGAAGTCGAAAACCGTTGCTTGGATCTTGGTGGCATTTGCATTCTGCTCCTTGCCTTATACATCGTATCTTATACAGATGGTGCTTTTCTATGAAAAGGAAAGCAAGTTTTTGCAGAGCTTTGGCGCTTGGGTGAATTTTCTGTTTCTGTTCAACAGTGCAGTCAACCCCCTTATTTACTTCTTAAAACGCAGTGACATAAGATATGCTGCTAAGCGAATTATACTACGAAACTTTCATTTGTTAAGATTCAGCCAGGGGGAAGCCAATGCTGAAGAGAGGGTACAATACAATGTGCAGACTAGGACGGTTCTAATTCATTGAAATATATTTACAAGCAACAATAGACTTATATCATCTTTGAGAAGTAGAAACCGAGGTTCTCGAGCGCCAGCCAATCATCTTCTGGAAAAATAATGCAGGTATTGTTGCTTTTCAGAGTTTACTGGCTGCGTAGAAAGAGGGATTATGCTTTTTGAGTAAGCGTTGATTTCCGGATGCTAATAAAGTTGCGCCTGAACCCCCATTGTCAAGAAACTACTGAATCAACCTTTACCGAGATATTAGAACATGCTTGAGCCTAGCAAGGCTTTTTCACCTAATGTGAACTATCGACTTGAATAGATGAAAGAAAGGGTTATGCTAATGCACAAATGTGACGCTCTAAGAGTACCTTCTTTTTCTTTCTTGGATGTCGCATTACAAGGGCAGTGGGCTTGTTTTGTTTAGGGGTGCCACCCATCGTCCGATCTTGGGTACAGCTGCCATTCGTCAGAAGGCAACGCTTTGGGTTTTATCAAAGCAAGTACTATAGTCTCCCCCATCCGACCCACTTCCAAAGCGTTAGTACATTAAATGTGAATCTCCATTAAGGGGCCATTCAGAAAAGTAGGTATGTTCAACTTCTTCGTTTTTGCACCCCTTCCTTCCTTTTGCACCTTTGTGCATTTCAAGATACCTCCTCCTCCAGAGCGTACGTACTTTCAAGTCGTCACACCCCTTCGCCTTAACATTTGCTACAATTGTCTATCTCAGTAATTTCAAAGTCTGCATAATTTGATACATACCCGAGAACTGTAAAAATTACCAAATGCTTATATAAACATCAATGAGAATTCCATTTTGCGTGAATAATCTTTTGAACGCAGTTTTCATGTATTTAGCATGATTTGCAAGTAATTACCGTTTTGAAAATCACTTGAGTATACGTGCATTCTTTGAAGACCCACCTCCCCCTTGTAGGTTTTCGTACACTTTCTGGGTACCCCCTCTCCCTTTCAGAACGTTAGTATTTTTTGAACGGCCCCTTGGGTGGAGAAGGTCGAGAGGCTAAACTTATTCCGCGGCGATTTTGTGATAACAGAATGTTATGTTCAAAAGTCAGTCATTGCCTCTTTATTAATCCTGTCCTTGTCATTGTCTTGCACAAAGAGCAATTTTCATTTGCTATCTTTCAGCGGACAAATGTCGAGCCACGAAAAGTAGGACTACTTTCTACTTTTTGCTCTTCCACTGCAAGATTTTCCACCACGAACATGCAAAATTCTCAGTCAAATCATGGAAAGGTTTTCCGCCGCGACATTTGCCGTCTAGTGGAGATTCACCTTTGCGAAATATGTAGTGGCACACTAATCTACTTCTAAACGCTTCTCGTGCTAATATCGTAGTTCTTTCGCAAAACTTATTGAATTCCTAATGATTGTTTGAATTCCTAATGATACCAAAATAGGTCGTGTTTTGCTATCTTCACATGCTACTAAAACGCTTATGCAAAGCCCTGTGTTACTCCTTCCTACTTAGCTTTACTTAGCACTGAAATAGTTTGAAAGCCCCATGCAAGATGGCTTTCAATGCAAAGTTTGATATGCAAAGTATGACAAGTCGAGATTGTGGGGATGCAAAAGCAGTCCCGATGATGTGCAGCAGGTCTGTGAAATTATGATAACTTACAGAAATATGAATTCATGAATTTGGTCAATGAAAAATAAGTATTAACGGTGGCATAAAATTACTTTGACTTGTAGAATTACAACTGTTCAATGTTAACATATATGAACATTCACATTTATTAACAATATGAACATTCAACTGAATTAATTGCATTTAACATGAACACTATAGGCCTTTAGTAACTGTAAGAATATATCTATTTATTTTCTTTCTTGTTTTGTTAAAAGGACACAGAATAATAGCAGTTTTCGTTTAAATTAATGTGTACATCCTCTTGAAATATTCAAAACAAACAATGCATAACAACTATTTTCATCGGCAAAATTGCCATTCTACACCACCATTCCATCTTCTCAAGGTACATCCCTGATTACGATACACAATTTACCACTAAAAACACGATTCTCGAACGAATTCTCGCAACATCTTTGGCAGGAATCTTTCGATGGTGATTCCTTTGCTAGCCAATCAAGATTTGACGCCTATGCTCCCTTGATTGTAATTGTACACAAATGAAGAATTGGCCTGAAGTTATAAGCACGGACAGCTGCTTGTGCTGAATATGTTGTTGAGAAAATAACAGCAATTTTGCTTCCTATTAGGCTCTTGCAGTTCATCCAATTTTGTATTTCAAGCACGATATCAGAATGGTCTTATGGGGTTGTTTAGTTTGCAGCTTTTGCAGGTGCTTTGTTGATTCAGAAATTGCAAGGCAGCTTTCTGCAATGAAAGCTGTAGAAGCATCTATTTTGGGAGTAGTGAGCAATGTGTCATGGTTGAGCTAGAGAGGTTGAACCGACGAGAATAAGATCTGATATATCATGTATACGTACGGTGAATTGTTTTATCCGATAATTCCGATTTGACAATCCATATAGTAAAGCTTCGGGAAATCTTATTCTCGTCGATCCATCATATTCCATTTCTATGGCATTATCCATATCATTAAGCCTACTTCTTATGCCTAGTACTTTATAATCGGATACTTCTCTGGCTACTGATATTCAAAGCCTGCATTCTGACCTGGCCTAAATGTGCAATCTTTGAAAAATCAAAGGGTGTGAGAGTTCCTGTACATCATCAAACTTTTTATTTTATTTCCTAATCAGAATGTATTGCATATTAATATTCATTTATCTTAGTATTGAAATGTATGTAGATTAGCTAGGATTTTAGACAGGGCACTTTGTAAATCAATTTTTTCTTTTCATTACTGAATGTGTTACCCTGTATAAATAATTAAAACTCAAATCAAATTAAATCCAGCTTCGTGGGCGTATTTCTTACTTAGGGAACAATAGAACTGTCTTAAAGCCTTAATTTCGCTGTGTGGAAATCCTATACCTGCAAAGTTAACCTTAATAGAAGCACAATAATATACTACAGTAAATAGAAAGACAGCAAAACGTTTATGGGCAAAGTCTGTAAAGTCAACAAAACAGAGTTTAAGAAGGTTACCAACAAGATGCATGAGCACTTACTGAAAAAGTCTTCCTATCCAGGCCTGTAGAGCCAAAAAAAGTAGAAGGAAGCCCAAATAGCTGGTGGTTGCAACAGTTGCTACTAAGTGGAAAGGAAGGAAGATGGGCGAGGGGCCTTTGTTCTCTGAAAAATTATGTAGAACCGCATCCTTTAGATCTTACGGAATCTTCCTTGTTGCATGTAAAGATCTGCCCTTCACAATAGAAATAGGCATTTGAAGTCATTGACGTTCAGAAGATAGCCCAGTTAGAGTCATATCAAGGAATTTCGACTCAACGGGCGTGCTTCCAAGTTGCAGCACATTAAATATTGGTCACCACAAGGATCCTGGTTGGATCCATTAATCTTTGTGATCTCTATTAATGATGTAACCATAAGATTCAATGCTTCAAGCATTAAGATATACAAAAGCAGCACAAGTGTTTCTTACTTCTCAAGTATATCTGCACTATCAACAGCACTGTTTGCAAAGATTCATAGAAAGTACGTTAGACTATGGGGTACGCTACAGTCCCTACGTGATTCATATTAGCAGGAATGCATCACTTCCCCATCGCATCGTTTATTTTGAGAGCCAACTGGGTTTCCTTCCTAATGTTAAGAATCTCCGTAGAAATTTCTCATTGAAGAATTCCAAATTAATTATTATTTTGTTTTGCTTTTGAATTTTGTATTGTTCGCTCTGTCACTCGTTAATAGCTCTACAAAATATTCACAGTTCCTGCAGCAGGTGACCCACTCTGACACTCTGTTAATTCTTATAATCAAAGCATTTCGGAAACGCGACTAAAGAAAAAAATATATTTGTTTTTAGGTTTTCTGTTATCATGCACCTGTAAAAGCCTTTAAAAAGCACTGCTGCGGTTTTTCAATTTATATGTTGTGTACCCTAAGGCCCAGCAAGTAAAGAAATACCATTTCATGGATTTATTACTTCTTTCTACATACTAAGACAAATCCAAACTTCTATGTTATATGCAGGTTTTTTTGACGGAAGAATGCTTAAAGATTTAATTTGATCCTGTCTAATGTCATTGTTCTTCTGTGTCGCATTAGCCTACGTAGAACCTGCAATCCCCCAGAAAATGTTAAAAGCCGATATCAGGAGCGGTGCAAACCACCATGCATGTAAACAAGAGAAAAATGAAGGAAGAAAAGGAGTGCAAGGGTTAGTAATTGGGATTCATTGGCAGGGGGCCGTGGCTCCCAGTGAAGCGCTTGAAGGGGCGCTGAAGAAGAGAAAGGGGCTCTGAAGCAAACGAGAAGTAATGTGCAAGAAAGAACAATTAGTGTAATTCCCAAAGTGACCAAGGTATTCCAGCCGTATAGTAAAAAAGCAGCTTTAAGTTATATTTCAGCATCACATGTAACGTTCTCTACAACTGGCAAGTGGAATCGAGGGCGCCGAGCTGCAATGCCTAGTAAATCCACCAAATAAAATGCTGGGAGAAGGAGAGCTCTTGGTGAAACCTCTATGAATGCAAGAGCACATATCTAGACCTGATGGAACTCATTTACAAACATGTATTCCAAAATCTTCAGTGATGCTATAGTTGATTTGAGGGGCTTATTAGATGAGCAGGGCTGGCCCTGATAGGAGGGCTGGCCCTGGCAACCGGCAACCAAGATAGACTTTCGTCTGCGATTAGATGTGGGACGTTCGACCTGCGATCCCTGTGCAGTAAGTTGCGCATTAGATTGACGGGAAATTATAAACAAGCTATTTTGAGAAGGATGACGGCAACATTTCGAGAATGAAGCATATAATCATAGCAGAGATTAAAGAAAAATCACTTAGGACTTCGGAGAAGAATCAATAAAAGTCATATCTCGAAAAGAGAAACATTTGGGAGATATATGTATAAATCATTATCTAGTAGTTGCTCAAAAGATCCCGATTAAATTGTCTTTTTTGAATTAGCTACGAAACATTGATTCCATCTTCAAATCTGCGTACGCGGGAAATTTTAGTAGTGAACAAACGGATCGCTGCATTACGAATTTCACTACTTCTGGCACAGTAAATCAGTGGATTTATGCAACTGTTACATAGTGCCAGGTAATTTGCCCATACTCCTAGGTCGTATGTATACAGTGGCATCTTTTTCAAGTAGAACAATAGACTTAGACAGTAGTATACCAACAATGGAGTGTAGCAAACAAGAAGTGCTACTAAGATAATCGCAACAGTCAATGTCCTTTTCCTGTCGCTCGATTTTACTGTAATGACATGGAGCTCTCTTTCACTAGCTACTCTTGCAATGGCTCTAGTCTTGACGAAGACGATTCTGTATATCTTCACGTAAATGAAGAACACGTTGACAATTACCAGTAGCTCGAGGCAGATGTCAAATATCAGGAATGAACTGCGTGACTTTTCAAAATATGGTATCTTAATGACAGAATAAGATGCAAAGATGACGAAAATGGTACTCGCGATTAATGTATATCGCTTACAAGTTGCCCATTCGTAGTATTTGAAAGGAAAAGATACAGCAAAGTAGCGATCAATAGTTATTAGAAAGCCACAGATAAATGAATTCAAACTGCTGAGGCCAAACGTTAGGTTATAGACTTTGGTTACAGTTGAACAGCAAGGACCGGGTGGGCCTAGTAAAACAGCAATGAACAGTGGCTGACAAACGAAGCCAACAACTAAATCTGTGATGCAGAGCGCTCCAAGCAACAAGTTTGATGGGTTGTGTAAAGACCTTGTTTTTAAAAGCGTCACGAAAAAAACAGCATTACCAATGATTGTCAGTAGTGTTGGGAATATGTCCAATGGCAATATCAGCCAAGCGTTTATCGACATCCTTCAATGAGATTAATAGCTCCCCTCTTCAGCTTTCCATTTGTCATCCAGAAGTAAATTCCTGCTGAGCTACAGTACAAGGTGGATCTCAATTAAAAATTGATAAAAATCAGGAAAATTTTAAAAAGAGTTCTCTCTGGACAGACTAATTGAGTTCATCACGTAGAAAGAAAAACCTCGATAATAGAGCAATAGCATTTCTGCTATGAATTCTACTCCACAGCGTTTATCATGAGTCTTGTTCGGCTTTTAAGAGACCAGAGATCTCTATTATAATCCAGGGGGTCCAATGGTACTGATTCTGTTAGCCAATTAACTGGCTCTTTCATCTCCCATTTCACTTGTACTTCGATGGTCTCGTAAGTAAAGAGTTTGCTATGAAAGTTGAAACAGTGTTACTTTACTTCGATGGAGAAATTTGCATATCCTGGACTCCTTACAGGACAAAAACAAAATTGACTATTCATAATGGCGGGCATCTTATTGTAGTGTGCTACTACCCTAACTGTGCAAGACGGGGAGCTGATTTGCATAGCCACAATAAAATGCTTTTGGCTGGCCACGCCCAATACACTTCACTCTTGTGCACATGGGAAATAGGTTTTACAGGTGCACTAACAGTTGAATAAATAAAGATAAGGAAATTCTTTATGGCTTCAAACAGATTTTTCTTTTATCTACTCAACATAAGTACGTATTTTTGACTTGACTTGATGGAAGGTGTATAATTGACGCTTTCTTTTCAACTGTGCGCATGCCTTTCTTTTTAACGAATTCTGATCGCTACCAGACACATGTTTATGCTTTTCTGTAGTCAGTTCACTTCTGTTTGGTTTGCTAAACGTATGAGCGATTTAGCAAGTCAAAGTATTCACCGACCAAGAGTTGAACTTTAAAAAGTTTCTCGAAATGTAAGAAACTTGGAGAGGAAAAGGCTCAAGCTTTACTAACCTGAAAATGTTTTTGCACTCAACACTTACGCGCCTCAAACCAGTATCTAAAGCAAGTTTGGATTTGGCTCACACTTTGGAGTTGTAAGACGAAATTTTGGACTTAATACTGGGGAAAGTGGGGATTTGTAAATAGGATGCATTTGTTTATTAATGATAGGTCATCAAGCTTAGGACCAAGTAAATCTCCAAAAAGATATCAAGTCAGCAATAAAATTAGCAAATGAAATTTGAACACAACATACATTCTGTTCAGCGAGCCACTTTTGCGATTCTGTGGCTATTCGCGGAGACCGGTGATTTTTAAGGCCATTAAGCCTTAGAGCATAGGCCTAAAGTAGAACTAACACACTGAGACTATGCCTTGATCTTTTCTATACCGTGTAGCCGTAAGACTAAATTAAAACAGCAATACACATATTTAAGCTAGGCACTAAATATCAAACTTTACGTCAGGGCACAGGACACGTTAACAGATACCAACACATTGCTCGGAAAGAGTGATACTGATAATACATGGAGGTTTACTGACACAACAGGACGTTGCATACGTATGTGGCTTCATCACATAACATCAAAAGTAAATTAACACGACATACAAAGTAGAATAAACTAAAAATACAACAGCAATACCTTACACAACTTTTATGGCTTTCTTATTGCTAAACGTAGCTTCTTTCTGCTCTTTCAAATGCAATAGCTACCAAATTCTCTTTGAAGTGTGAAGAAGCTTCATACTTTAAAAAAGTATTCCCACCAAATGAAGACACAGAAAAACAAAATGATCATAAGTCAACATTGGTAATAACGAACGGAGAAAAGATGATCAAAATGCGAAACTGTCTTAGGCAGATTAGATCTCCATCGGTCATTCAATGAGGATTCTGGATATGTGTAGATGACATGATGTATATGTAGATGGCATGATGTATATGTAGATGACATGATGCATATGTAGATGATATGATGTATACATAGATGACATATTGTATATGTAGATGAGATGATGCATATGTAGTTGACATGATGTATATCTAGATGACATGATATATTCAACCACGCATCTAGTGCCATTGTTCTGGAGGGCAAAAACCTGCCTTTACTATAACCTTAAGGGTGCAAGAATTCTTAGTTTTTAATATATTCGGGCCAATATTTCTGTTGGAGGGAATCATGTCTGCTTCTTGATTCGGTGGATATTGCGAGTTGGTGCTCCACCACAGTCACGTAATTGTTCTTGCAGCCTTATTGTAACTGTGTTAGGGATATTGATTACTTTTCTTATAACTGCTTAACTCGTTAATCAGCTGCTTAAGATTGTTGGATGGTAGCATTGCACTTAAATGGACTTGACTTCTAGAACTATTATGATTTCTTCCTTGCTTTGTTTCTTAGTGAAAGACTATCCAGACTAACATATGGATGCTTTTGTTCTAACAAATAAGGAATCTTGGATAAGGAATCTTCTATGGAGCAACATTAGGAGTTGTCTACTAACCTTGAACACTATAAATGGTATTTTCTTCGTCTTATTGTTGTTAAAGAAGTTCTATGCACACGTGAATGTTATCAGAGTAGCTTTTCGCTTTACCTCCTTATTACTAATTTATCAAGAATTGCTTTTGCCTTTCTTGAAATCAGCCCAAGTCGAATTTCTTGTTTATTTGAAATTGCTATAACAACTTTTCCGCTTAATGTAAGTTGAAATAATGTATTAATGCTCTGTTAAACCCTAAATAGTCAGCAAAAGTCTCTTCCGGTTAGGGGCAGTTTTTGTGTTCAGAATAACATCAAATCAAATTACCTTTACACGCTTTTTTATATGAAGCAAATTCTCTCCTTTCGGCCTGGATGTTTCTTGACATTTTGTCATATCCAACCCTAAGTGTTTCTTAAATTTAAAGACTTCCAATGATGATAAAAACTCAGATTAGCTAATTGAAATGCAAGAAAAAGGATGCTCAGGCTTTGTGAAGCATGTAATGGATGTTAATTCTATTGTTTTAAGTAAGTGATAAAACATTTATTAGTAGAAACAGGTTTTGAAAGTTATTATTCAAACTCAGCCTGCTTGCATTTCTCAGCCTCATGTTTCGTATAAAAAAGACATTTATTTATAAGACGTTTTGATCCTTCAATATACAAAACTTCTCATTATCGGATTAGGCCATTAGAAGAATTTATGCCAATAGTAATGTGTAACTGACAGGGGCATCCTCTTTTGGGCTGTGGTAGCCACTTCCTTAACTCTTTCCAGGATAAATCGAGGGGCTAGAAATGTCGTTTAGGATGGGATACTCAATGCTAGAATCTACCCCTATGGTAAAAATACCTGTAGAAGTAGTGTTTTACATGTCCCCAAGATCAGGAGCGAAGCTAAAGAACGTTGTTGGTGAAATGCACAATCCGAATTTACCAACAAATAGACTTCGTTCGAGCCCGATTTGCCAACATATAGGACTTGCTTTGAGTTTTAACAGCAAAACAACATTGACGAGCATTATTGATATTTAGCCAATGTGCAGACAAGCTATATATTGGGGGGTGTGTTATCCTCGCACCCCCTATGGCAACGCCCCTGCGCAAGACTAAACATTTTTAGTGGAAAATTCCATGATATCTTCTTAGTGAAAACTTTTCTCTCTTGCCTTACGTAAATGCAAGCGTCCCTAGTAAGACATTTTAGGAGACAACTCAATAGCCTTTAAAGTCATTTTCAACAAAAAGCATTTGCTGGTGGGGAATCATTGGCTAACTAGTGGGGAAATTTGCCAGTTTTTTTGGGAGTTTTGCAAGCAGTTTGCAAATTTAAAAATGCCCTGGCGTATGCTGAATAATTGCGTAATAGTACAACCATAGTATATAGTCGAACATATCATAATTCAAAGACAACAGGGAAAATGTGGAGATGCATTATAGCGTCTACTATTTTAGAATTCTACTTAGGCCCAAGTTACATGTCGCTCTATTCATGCGTGTAATCTATTATATCAGTTGTGTCGAAACCGGAAGGGCCGGGGCTAGGGTGCATTCCATGTAAGACTCACGCCAGAGATACGCCAGAAGCTATTCAGGTGTACGCCAACGTTAAACGTTAGCGTGCACCTGAGATGCAAAAATCAAAAGAACCGTTCACCTAGATTCGCAATCTATTACGGCAGTACACCAAGGAGTATAGTATATTCTGTTTCCACGCCGCCACACCAACATCGAAAGTAGAACTATTGCAGTAATTTTTGGTGTTCTATTGCATTAATTTTTGGATAGCCCTTAACAGAAATGTTAGCCTTTTCACTTTAAGTGATTTCTCATAGGTCCCTTTCTGATTGCCAGCCGTGGCGCTGGAGAAGAAATGTTGAGGGCCCAGTTGCTAAAAATGTACCAACAGCGAGCAGAGGTAAAATTTTAACGAATCATGCCTTCCATATACGCCTGAGGTATGGAAGTGCAAGTTGTGAATATGCCGAAAGGGGTCATACATTTAGCACGTGCGCATGAAAGGGAAGAGGGGTCGAGCCAAAGCGTACGCCGTGCGTGCAAAGGGGGAGGAGTGGGTTCAGACATCCAAGTACGTACGCAAAAAGTCGCTTTTTGCACGTATTTTTTATACTTTTTCATATGCAAAGTACTTTTATCATAATTTGATATCTTTGGCGTCGACTTTCATTACTGTTTTATTACAGTTTTTTTCTCTATGGAATTATTGATTGGATATTTAAAAACACTCTTCCCGTTAGGAATGGGAGGGGGGTCGATAGGTAAGAGTACGTACGCAATGGGGGAGAGAGGTCGCAACAAGCGCACATGTGCGTACGATGGGGGAAGGGGGATCAATCTTAGCCATTTTGGTGCATACGTGCTAATTGAATGGTCCCAACGAGCGTTGAAATTTTCAAAAAGTTAATTACTGGCGGGGGACTCAGTGAGCTGTTAAGGACTCCAGTCTCGCTCCCATAAGCACTGCCGGTGGAACCATCATTTTCTGATTTATGTTTAAAGAGGTGATGATTACAAGATTGACTTAGTATCGCTTTCTCCATAACAAGAACATCGAATTTGTCGCTGAGCTTCGATATTATTGAAATTTTTCGGCTTTGAATCTTAGATTATTTTAAAATTTATTCTTAGGTAAATAATAAAGTGCAACTACGCCTGAAAATCAAGGGATGTTTCAAATCTCGGCTGTTGTCTCACTTTATCATAAAGCAAAATAAAAGTGGAGTGGGACAATGAGTACTATATAAATAGAGCAAAAGTTAGGCCCCCGTTTACACTATATCGTTTTCATAGGAAAACCGCGTTGAAATGCTCCGTTTTTGCCTACCGTCTACACTGAATCGTTTCCCTATCTAGCATAAATGAAGACTATTGCATAGGAGAATACTATAGCGTTTACATTATGCCGTTTTCATACGAAAGCATTTCCATACCGTTTTCGTATGAACACGTACAGTGTAAACAGGGCCTTAATCTAAATGCAGTATTATGACTCAAATATGCAAAAAGTATAAATCTTGATGAAGTTTGAGTCTTGGATTATTATCAACTTTTAGCAATATTAATACCAAATATTATCAGAAAATTTATGCCTATAAAAAGTGTATACTGAAGCAGGCAACCAAGCAGAAGTTGATGAGGTGCAAAACTAAAGTAGTGAAGCTCGAACTATTCACGCTAATTGTTGCTAGAGTTTCAAGAAAGATAATATGAAATTAACTTAATGTAGACTCCTAATGATCGGCTGGATTAATGCAGCCCGCTGTCTATGCGATTGCCCAGAGAATGCTCGATCACTCTTTACTTCTGGTTGACTAAATATACTAAGATGTTGTGATGGGAGAGCCAACTACAAGGACCTCTTTTAAGATGAATTTCACATTTACAAATAGAATCACATCTACAGAATTTTATTGCAATTAGGTAAAAAAAATCTTGCTTTGAATTCGCTAGCTTTATTACGCAAAGCTATGATCGAATGTTTTGACTTTGCATTACTCACGTAAGGAGGACTACGTCAAGTACACAGCTGTTGCTCGCAGAAACTTCCAGTTTACTCAAGCATGTATAAAGATTGTGCTTCAAGTAGCGATGTCATGAGGCACAGTTCGGCCAAAATTGGAAACTAACGCGATTTTACTATTTATGCAATTCCTTCAGCTCCCCATAGCATTGAGTTGGGAATGTAGATTTGGAGTATGACAAATAGGCACCCAGACATTGTCATTCCATAATCTTTATCAAGCTCTTTGCTTGGGGAATAATGTTCTAGTTGGCCATTTTCATGTTTGACAAGATACAACCTCCTCAGACCTTAACATTTTACTCCCTCAGACTTCAAGGAATACGTTTATATACTCTCAGTGGCTTTGCACAGAAGTGTATTGAAATACTGAGTGAAAGAAGATTGCCTGGGAGCTACATATCAAAGTAATATTGTCGCCCTACCAGTCGCAAATTGGGCACTAGTAATATGATGGTCAGAATAATATAGATGCGGGAAATGCGTTTTTGCTGCTCTTTCGCCAACTGCTGAATCCTTAGAAAAACTGTTTGTGCTGTTGTATGAATAAAAGC
>WIPJ01001931.1:139317-158898 GCA_018155075.1 Cassiopea andromeda
GTTATTATATATATATACATATATATAATATATATGTGCATATATATATATATATATATATATATAGTATGTTGAAGATGCAGTATACACAATGACTCAAAAGCCTTCATCACATCTCTATCAAATAAAGCAATTCAGTAATGCAAAGTTGAAGATATATCTTCATTTTCATCACCATTCTTATCTGAAAGTTAGTCCAAAGGATGGCAATCTACAATTGTCTTGAGTGCCTCTGGGTATGCCTGTTGTGAAAAATACTATCAACTTCTTCAGGACTGCATGATTGCTTTTTAGAATAAAAAGCAACACTTACGAGAGCAATAAATATAAAAGCTTAACATTACTACACAGACTTCTCAGAGTTTGGAATTCAAAAAGTACATGGTTGCCAGTTTGTAGCAAATCCAAACTCTACTTTAGCACATTTAATAGGCATTGATAAAATCAAGCATTTTTCTTGGTTTATTTGGACCTATAATTATTTACAAGTTGTGATGTCTAAGTGCTGTTTCATTTTTATTGATAATTACCTAATACCTAATATGTAATTATCAATAAAAACGAAACAGCACTTACACATCACAACTTGTAAGTAATTATAGGTCCAAATAAACCAAGAAAAATGCTAATTATGAAGATGACAATATTAATATACATCCCTAATCAACTAATCAAGGGTGGAGCAAAAAACAAAATTTTGATTGCTGATGATTACTCTGGCCAGAGTTGCAATTTTTATTTACCAAACAATAGTGACTGCCATTTAAGTCACACCTGGTTTTATGAGCAACTGTTTTATTGTCATGATTTACAGCATCTATGTCCTCAATTTATTGGAATTGATGTATTGAAAATTGTAATTCAAAGATGCCTCTTGCTATCATTACATTCATAATTAATTCAATTGCAAAGCTGTGATTTCAAAAGAGCTATGATTTTTATCATATTTACCAAAATAGATATGAAAGTTTGCAATTTAACCAAACATATGGTAGCATAAATAGAATTCAGTATGGCAGCTAAATGGCTTAAATTGTAAAATACCTGGTACAATATAACACTACTTCTACAATCCATGAGAGGTGAAGAACAAAGAATAGCTTTGAAACTATGTGCGTTTTTCAGTAAATGAGACATTTGGTAAAGAAGAGGATTCCATAATAAATCTACCTTAGGGAGCCTTTAGGAGAGAATGGTTCAGCTCTTGTAACTGCTACAATGCTTCCGACACAGAACTTTGGGATATCAATGACCTGTTTTCTTCTGAAAATGTCTTTCTGAGTTAAATAAGTTATAATATCAGTTTCTGCCTCTTCAGGTGTGGCAGGAAATCCATCTGGCCAGTCTTTTTCAGTCCATATTAACCTATTTATAGAGGAAATGTGAAGAAATCAATGTTAGAGAACATATCAATCAATACAAGTACTTCACTTCAATTCATATTTTCTAAAATATTGAAGAAAATCTAAATTAAAACATACAAACATAACTAGAACATAACTAGATGTAGAGCTTAAGGAGGAGCTCTCCCATTAGCAAGGTTAATCATGGAGAGAGCCCCCATGTTTTCTAGAGACAGCCAATGATCATTTATAAAAAAAACACATTTTACTTAGGGCTTTAGTATGATATTTTAAAATGCCACTGGAAGGCCTGTTTTATCATTCAAATAAAGATATTTATATCTTAGTTTATGTGAATATAACATAATAATGTTATATTCATAAAAACTAAGCCATCATGTTTTATTTTTTCAATAAACTTGTACTTCACTGCAAATTTCATACATTAATATGAAAACAAAGTACCTTGGTTCTGGTGTTTTTCCAATAATTGTTGGTTTTATATCTGGTCTCTTCTGATAGACTGATCCTGGGTCAACAATAGGACTGCTTTTTCTTATTTGAGACCTCACAAGACTAGTCAGTGATAGTTTCTCTGATATTCTGCTAATCTATAGATAAAATAATTGATAACTGATTGCCATGGATTGATGGGAGCACTTTCTATTCACTCCAAAGTGAAGATGAAAACATGTCAGATAAGGATGAATCCTACTATGACAGGGAAATTTCAGGTAATGGAAATTACAGCTCAATCAATTTTTCACCTTTTGCTTCAAATTATTTTTGATTCATTAGTTATTTCTCAAAAGGACTTATTTGTTTTCTAATCCAACATGACTTTGCTCTCTTTCCACAGCAACTCGTAACTTTTTCTACCTGTTGTCTGACTTATGGATATTTTAGGCATTACATTAGAGGTACCTAATATCACCTAACATTTTCCAGACAGCCTGAGAAATGAGGTAGAAGAGCAAGTATGTTCTATAGAGCCATTGAAATACATCATCTATAGATAAAGGTTTTTTCATTAGTATCTTTACTACTGATGAAGGGCCATACAATGCACCCAAAATATTTGATTCATGTCTATTGCTATGTAGAAGGAGAAATTTGAATGATTTGTAATGGCATTGTTGAAGCATACTAAACTTCTTATAAAAAACCTAGATAAATGAATTGGTTTGTTGTTGCCACCCTTGTGCCATAATTCATCTCAAAACTTCAACTGAGCTACTATATACCAGGGTGATTCAGAAGAAATGAACATCAAAGAGAAATATAATGGTGAAAAAAGTGAAGGTAGTACACAAAGGAATGAAGAGTCTGCAATTGAAACAATAAAAAATATACCCAAAAATATCATAATACCTCTTCATCTTCTGCAAAGTTGATATTTGATGTATTGATGGTTGCCTTTACTTTGTCTACAAAACATGTGAATTGTTTACTAAATTTGTTCTCCCTACAATCTTACTGTAGTGGGTAATCAATTTACAGTACTCAACAGGTACCAGTCCTGATACCAGATGACTGTTGTAATGTCTGCCAATTACAATACAACTATAGGTGGTAGAAATATAGTAAACAGCTTGAGTGAAAAGTATTAAATATTTCTCTTTAAGCCACACTCCACGACTACACATTTTTATCCTAAATAAACAAACTGTCTGGCTTCAGCCTGGATGCTTCCTAAGATTTTGTCAAATCAGTGCTGTAATAGTAACAGGTCGTTTCTATGTTATTTCTAGCTTGATCAAAATTGTTCGTGTAAATCAGTTTTGAAGCTCAGGCTCCTGTGTTTTTCAAATGTTTCTTAATATTTGCCTAATTGCAGCCTCATGTTTCTCATAGATACATTCCTAATAAAAAAACCTTTACAGCACTATCAAAAAGCATGACAGTGTAAGAACAATGTGTACTTGGGCCACGTAGATCCAACCTTACGCAAATCTGCAGAGTATAGCAACTGCATGCAAGATGTAATTTCCACGAGACGAAATCGTTCGCAAGCCAATCGGCTTTACACGTAATCTCGTAACAAGCATCTAAAATTTTATACCCCAGCGGTACTTTCAAATGTTATAGTGCAATTTTAAAAACTAATAACAGTGTAATTTCACGCCGTGTACGAGGGAGACTTTCTCTTGCTCTAGATCTCGTTAATTTTTCCCATACTCTGCAGGCTGCGCTTCACGTCCATCTTACCAGAAATCGTTGACTTCTTTTTAGGAAGATAAAATTTTATCCTTCTTTTCCTCTCCTCTCTTCTCATTATGGCACGCTTATACCTCAATGCGCTACTACTGACACTAAATTGACGAGCAGTAAATAGAGGCATTTTGAAAGATAAGTTTTGCATTGCCATAGTGGCCTGCGACGCCGCCATCTTAGCTTGAGAATATGGCCTCTATTCCAAGATGCCGCAATTGTTGTTGTTGCTGTAGGGCAAAGCAGGCAAGCTGGCAAGCTGGCACTGTAGCGATAATTATTAACATTGTCTGTATAGAATTTTTGTTTTCATAGCTGGAATCAATAATAAGATAGCAAGCATAAGCATCATTATGTAAGGTATCCGAAATAGTACTTTATCTTTGACTGACTTCAAGAATCTTTAGCTTTCAATTGAAGTGAATGAATTGAAGATGGAAGTGTTTGATTTCTTAAGGCACTGAGTCGTGAGCTGTGATGGATTTTGAATTCAAAACGAAATTGAATGATTCCAGAGAGAAGGTAGAAGATCTCTTTAACTTCGAAGGCTGTAAAGTTGGCCGAGGAACGTACGGTCACGTATATAAAGCGAGGTCCAAAGACAGGTTTGTTTCACAGGGGCAGCTCTGCTCAGTATATCATCTACTGTAAATCTTTGTACACTACACTTAGCTGTATTTTCTAAGTTAGTTAGGGTTTTAGAAGAAAGAGCTTTGATATTATCAGATTAAAATTGAGGAGTATTGAACTTAGAAGTATGCTTGTTGATTGATATCAATTTATAAGTTATTGCACGTTATTGAAGAGTATGTGAAACAGGGGGATGGGGGTTTGTGAGAGAGTCGAGAGCTTTGGAAAGGAAGAGAAGCCTAAAGGAGTTGGCACCATAGAAAAGGAGGATTTTTTGTAGGTTTGTTCAATATCCACCAGACAAATTTGGAAAGTTACCAAAAACAGAAAGAGGTGCATATATTGCTCACCACTTATATGCACTTACTAACATCCACACATTTATTGCCTCTGCATAAACAACATATTTTCAAGGACTGTCATGCTTTGCAGACTGGTTTGTGTGTAAAATCTGATTAGAATTTGCCAAGGATGCTGGTAATTTGCAGATCACCACAGATTATCCATTCTCTTGTAAAATTTTGTCTTGTCAGTGTCTGAATATTAGTTTCAAGAGGTTTGATTTTCATCAGGCAAATGCTCCATCTAGTTAGCTCCGCTAGAACTAAACTCCTTCACTGGTTTTTGTGTGCCTAATAGTGATGTTGCATGTGTTCGACCCCATAAAAACAGTTTATCATCCTTTGTCAAAAATTTGTAACATGTATAAGGGTTAAAAGTCTGGCTTGTTTTGGGTTATTGTATAACTCTTCATGAGAATAATTTAAAGCTATATTTTGACTATAAATACCATTATGAGAATGTTATGGTGCCCTCCTGGAAGGTAGAAAACGTGTGTGGATTGTTCACACTTTGACCTTCTTTTCGACTGACCACTGAGAAAAGTGAATGCAGCCATCTAACTAACACACAAAGTGTTAATGCGATGTTACTAATTCCCAATGGTGCAATATTGATCTAGACAAACATGAAAAAAGAGAATTTTAAAATTAAAAAAAATTGATGCTGGAGGAACAAATTACACATATGGGGATTATAAACTCGTGTTCTTTTTAAGGGGACTTATGTGTGCTTTTCAATGTTTCTTTTTAGCAAGGATTCAAATGACTATGCCCTTAAGCAAATTGAAGGTGCTGGTATTTCAATGTCAGCATGCAGAGAAGTGGCAGTAAGTATCTTTTATACACTGTAACTGTTAATACAAGTAATAATATATACTTTTGATCTGCCATTGGACATTGCAGCTTGTAGTTGCAAGCTCTTTTGTCCTATCAAGTACTTGGTCAGCCTGTAGCTAGAATTTTTGTTTCTTAGATGATAGAGAATATAATATGTAGTATTTTCTATTAAAAATAATTTCCAATCAGGTATACACAGAATCTGTCAGTAAACTCTATTAATAGTTTTTTGGACTTTAATTTTAAAGGCATTTACAGCTAGACTTTTGTTTCTTACATAAAACCCAGAAATTTACTCTTACTTACTGTAAATTCTCCTCTTGTTAACTCTGACCACTGCCATATCATGTTACAGTATTACTTTTTCTCCCACTAGGATAGGTCTTGCTCTTCTCAAAAAGTTTTCCACTATAGCAAAGTTGAATGGGACTCTCTTCAAAACTTCAAGACCTGCATTTACTATTTTGCTGATGATATTTACTTAAATTTATCTTTTTCATTCAATCCACAATACCTTGCCTATTCTGATATTCCACCACATTGTGATACTTCAGCCTCAGTTATCACCAATGACTTGAAAAATTTGGAGAAGTCAGATAACAGCAACCTTGTTAAGGTCAATTTACAAAAGACAAAATAAGTTGTCATGTTATGTAAAAATAACCAAGATTTCCCCCTGTTGTCATGAATTGTCATAAACTGGACATTTCATCTTTCACTCAACATGGTTTTTCTATTTCATCTAATTTCACTTAGAAGCCCCACATCCATTCCATTGTAAAGCATGCATCTCAGAAACTCCACTTTATTTCTAGAGCCTGTGACTATTTCTCACCTTCTCAACTCTTAACTATATACATATTCCAGATTCATTCTTGTCTGCAGTACCGCTCCCATGTCTGGGGTGATGCTCCTGAATTTTCTCTCCATCTTCTTGACAAAGTTATCTATCTCATCAACAAACCAAACCTCAACAATTCTCTACAATCTCTCTCCCATTGTCATCTTGTTGCAGATCTTTCTATTTTCTGCTGATATTTTTATGGACATTGCTCTCTGCAAATCAAGAACATTATTCCTGATCCAGTAAGGCATGTTCCAACTACCAGAAGCTCTACCCATTCACACCCTTTCCAAATTACACTACGTAATTCACAAACTATAGCTCACAAATCATCTTTTATGCCATGAAATTCTCAGCTATGGAACTCAGTGCCATCTGCTACTTCCTCAAGTCCTAAAACTTATCTTCTTTCAAATCTAACATCAACAAATTTGATCTTATCTCCCTATCTACTTAACCTTTCTCCCATTTCTTAGTTTTTCCTTTGTTAGGGCATAGTTAAAAGCCCTGAGACCTCTCCCCAACATTTCCTACTAAAAATAAGATTTGCTTATTCTAATAAAGAATATCTAGAGTGTTATCATCCATTTTCAGTTGTTAAGAGAGCTGAAGCACCCCAATGTCATATCATTAAAACGAGTATTCTTGTCACATGCTGTTAGAGGTGTTTGGTTGTTATTAGACTATGCTGAACATGACCTTTGGGTATGTATGATATTGTTAGGCTGATGCTTACCAACTTAGACCAGAATGGTCTTTAGCCACATTCAGTTGAGAAAATGAACAGAATTTGTAGATTGTACTTTTGACAATCTTTTCAGGCTGGAAGAATCTCCAGCTTTTTAAGGCTTTGCATTGAATTTGGGTGAGAATTTCAGGGAATTCTCCAAATTTTGGTCAGGATAAGTAAAGGGATCTCATAACCAGACACCACTGGTCACCCTACCAATAGCTAGACCTCGTTGAAAGATGCATTGACAGTTGGTTCATTAAAGTAGCTATTCTGTTATCTAGGCAGTTGATACTGATTGGACTTATTTATAAATGATTCTTGAACAGAGCATTACACCACTTGCATAATAATCTTTTTTAATAGCAAACAGTTACTCCACTGTAATATGTACCATATATCTAGTACTCAAGACATTAGTGTGCCAACCCACTCATGAACATCTTGTCTACTATACATTAATTGCATCATTGGCAACAAAGGATATATCTGCTCAGTTTTTTCTTGATTTCTACATTGAACTGCAACAGAAAGTCAGTTGTGTTTTAGTTCAATCCAGCTGATCCACCTTCCACCTAATACAGCTGGTGTATAATTACTTTTTAGCATATTATAAAATTCAATAGAGCAGCAAAAGCACACAAGAAGGTGGTACAAGTCCCAAAAAGTCTTGTTAAATCATTGCTATATCAGATTTTGGATGGAATCCATTATCTACACTCAAACTGGGTATTGCATCGCGACCTGGTATGCTGAATTTAAAACATTTTTCTCTTTATATAGAAATACATATCATTCTATTTGTGATACTTGTTAAAATTGAGTTCACTATGGAATTTTAATTTTGGCATATTTTTCTGCTTCAGAGCAGGTTTTTAGTTTAGAGTACAGGTATCAGACCTTCTCAAGAGCAAAATACTGAGTGTGGGGTAATAAGCATGTGCAGATGATTTTGTAAATGTCATCAAACTGCTAAGAAAATCTTTACATGAGCACAATCAGTTGAAATCAAGAAGAAAAGTGTTGTATGGTGCAGCAAAGATAACAGTTGTCAAATGAGTTCATTCAAACAAGGCAACTGCCATACTCCGAATGATAAATGCAAAAGTAATGCTTCACCATCTGACTAAGCTCTGCTGCTGACAGTAGGAAGTAATTGCTGCTTGTGGTCAACCTGCTAGGGTATGACGATAAGTTTAGGGCCATTACCTTTCCAAATGACAAAATCAAAATGTGAAGTCACCAGAAAATGTTCAAGAACACCTGTTTGCAAGTGTGATCAATCACATGCAAATTTGATTGGTACATGTGTGGGTGCATGCATGTGCAATCACGTACACTAAATGACAAACCTGAGGTTTACAAGTGGCATTTGTATTTGTAATTTATGGCTACCCTTAGCTAAACTGTGTTAGAACTCCTTGAACTAGCATGGCATTACTTTTGTACTTTACAGAAGCCTGCAAATATTTTGGTTATGGGAGGTGATGGTCCACAAAGAGGTCTTATTAAAATTGGTATGTAGGTGACACTGCTTTTTGTTTGGTATTGTCAAGTTTAGCCAATGGGATTTGTGATGATTTTGAGATATCACATGCATTAGTATTCTTTCTGAAATGAATTTTTTGCTAGATCAGTGCTTCTCAAGCTGGGGTCTATGGGTCTCCCAGGAACAACAAAGAGCTTCAGGGTGAATGCAAGAGGAATGATTTCTACTCAAGCAGTGTCGGATATGTTGAAGGTCAAAAGCCAAAAAGAAGTGTCAAGTTAATATATTATTGGGAAAGCATTTGTTATATCCATGAAATGTTGACAAAGTCATATTTCAATTAAGTTTATGAAGCCATGTTAATTTTTATGAGCAAGCCATGATTAGATTTGGACTCGACCATCATTAGACAAAGACAACTTAGTTACTGGAGCATTTCGATATCATTGTACTCGCCATCATTAACTATAAGGATAAGGGAAAATTGAGTAGGTTTTTACATCCTAATTGATGAAAAAAAATCGCTTAAGTAAAGACGAATGAAGACAATGAATACGAGCTTAAAGAGGTGGAAAATACCAAGATACGGGAAAAGAGGAAAGCAGGTAAGCTAGTTGGAAAATAAGAGTCCCAAGGAGATTAGGAAAAAACAAAGAGGCATCAAAGAATTTTTGTAGGTTAAGCTTGGGGCAATCAATCATTTATATGATTCCTCACAGACGATGAAATACCTTTCATGCTTTAGACCTTGCGTTATCCCTCAAATTCTCCCTAAAATCAACAAAATGGCGTGATGTTTTTCCATACTAAGTGGCCTCGTCTCATTTTTTCATTTCATTTTCTTTGAATTACGGAGGGCTCCATTCAGCCGGAGTTGATTTACAGGGGGCCCTCCACTTAAAACACTAAACCATACTGCAAAGTATAAATTTATAAGAAATTAGAAATGTAACGAATATAGGCCTCAGGAGTAAACGTGGCTGGGGACACCATTTTTGGAGGAAAAAACCTTCAATGCACTTGTTAGATTTATGATGATGGGACATGACCGTCTCAAAACGCTCTAGAAGCTTTAGTTTGGCTTCGTCTAAGTGTGGCTGTATCTTAATATCATCGTGGTATGTCAGTTGTAATTAATATGGCTTCGTCAATTTGAGGTATCTGGTTTCATCGAAATTTTGTGGATATGACAAATTGTTTTCCAATTATGTACTAGTATAAGCTTGGCAATTATGGCTAGTTTTTTGGCATTCTGATTAGGTTTTTCGTCGCCACCCTCCTACTCATGAAAGAAAATTTATCATCACCTATAGTTATCACTATAGTGGACCCTGATTCGAGAAATTGTGTTGGAAGGGACTGCCTTGTAGAATAATTTGAAAAGCTTGCAAAAAAACTGTGATAGATTGTACACAGTATTGTGCAAATAATTGCTTTGGAACAACCTGTGTTCGTATTTAAAACTACAAGTGTGATACACATATACATAAGAAAGAATCTTTGCAGCCATTCAACTCTGATTATATAAAAATGAACAGCCATTCAACTTCATCTCAACTATATAACAATGAAAATGACCACCATCATCATATGCACCACGTATTACATTTTTGTGCATGAGAAGCAAACCATGGACTGACCCAGAACTCCTCTGTTGCTGAAACAACGTTGTATAAACTATAGCTCTTTTTTTATCATTATCATTATGTTTATTATTACTATTTTTTGTAAGCCAGCCAAGTACAGATTGCCTTTTTAGTGAGATTTGCACTTGTAATACTTAACGAGATATTATATGAAGTCTAAAAAAATTTTTTTTCTTTGTAAAAACATTTGTATCTCATCAATGTTTTTTTGCAGCTGATATGGGCTTTGCTCGTCTCTTCAATGCACCCCTAAAGCCTTTGGCAGATTTGGATCCGGTCGTTGTTACTTTCTGGTATAGAGCACCGGAGCTTCTCCTTGGAGCTAAGCATTACACAAAAGCAATAGGTATGTGATCTCATCTGCGTAACATAGTGTTCATTTCATAGCTATATATATTGTAATCACCATACCTTTAGCATATACACTATTTCTATGATGCAGACACCAGATCTGCATCATAGAAATAGCAGCAGCCTCTAAACTGAATATTTTCTGTGCCGTATATTGTTTTAAGAACAACAATATATGGCACAGAGAATATTCAGGTTAGAGGCTGCTTCTTGTGGTTCTCACTGCCCAGTAGTCTGAAAGACAGTGACACTTTGCAAGAATTTAAAAGGAGAATAAGACATTGGAATGGAAGTTACTGCAACTGCAGATTGTGTAAAGTTTTTGTTAAGGAGTTTTTTAGATTAGTTTGTATTTAACAATTGCTTGTAATTATATCGTTCTTAGTTATTTTTCTCTATAGTTTTAGCATTAGTTGGCCATGATTAGCTTTTTTCTTGCTAAATAATAAATAGCCAACTATACATAAGTTGATGATGATGGTGATGGTGATGGTGATGGTGATGGTGATGATGATGATGATGATGATGATGATGATGATGATGATGATGATGATGATGATGATGATGATGATGATGATGATGATGATGATGATGATGATGATGATGATGATGATGATGATGATGATGGCGATGATGGCGATGATGATGATGATGATGAGATGCAATGAAAGAAGTCAATTACAATAGTCATTTGGTTCCTTATCATGTCTGATTGTTGTATCATTTATACTGTTTGATTAGGTTATTATGCTGGCTAGTACACTGAATTCTCGTTAACTCGGACCTTCTCTCAGGAGCGGTTACTCAGCAAATTGAGACCACACATGACAGCAGATGCTTTTTCCATGCTCTAGAGGTCGATGGTTTTACCAAATCATACGTACTGTGGTATTTCACATCTCAATAAAGTGCAAACATTGATTGATAAATCTAACGTTCTACACGAACGAGCATGTCCAATAATTGGAAGCGATAAATCGCTCAGTATCAAATCACCTGAAACGGTTATCCGATCGAGGGCATTAGTGACCGTACGCAAGTGTATTGAAAGGGGAATTTGCAACAATTTCAGAAACTATTTTGAAATAAATCAACTCACAAAATCCACCAGAAACAGCAAGAAATTGTTAAAAGTTCCAAACTTGAAACTAAAGTTCTGTAGAGGGTCGTTTTGTTATTCTGGAGCGAAGCTATACAAAGAACTTCCACGTGAAATAAGGCAGTTAGATCTACTGAAATTTCAAGCACAATGTTTAATATGGATAAATTTAATTTTTTCACTTTTTCACTTATTTATAGTCTTAAATTTTGCTATTAAGCTTAGTCTTAACACATATAGATACTTGACGTTGACAACAGCAAATATATTTTTCTAAAGTACCAAGTCTGTATAAATATTTGTATTTATTTATATATTTAAGGGGCCTTTGAAAATTGTTCGAGTTATCGAGTGTTTGAACTATCGAGGCACTCGATAGCACTAACTTTAGAAAAAGTAGCTGTTAATTCGAGATCTTAGGCGGGAGAGTTTATTGTAAGTGACAATAACAAGAAAAGAATTACCGTAAATTACCGATTACGCGCCCCACGCTCTTATTTAAATACCGAATTTTTGGGTGGGCGCTTATTCGGACTGGGCTCTTATTCGGACCTGGCCGGTTATTAAGAGAAAGGAAAACAGATACCTATGCATACATCATCTTTCTATGAAACAATGTTCTAATCAGTTAATCAACATACCTTATGCATAATAGTCAGTGAAGTCAACAGAGAGCATTCAATTGTGAGAGAGTTTGACACATGCGAGGTCTAATGTCAAAGAAAATTGAAACGGCTTTTTCTTTGTCACTCATCCAGTATATACTAAGAGCTTAATTAAACTTGACGCTTGTGAGAAGCATTTATTCTCAAACTGGGGGCTTATTTGAGCATGGGTGCTAATTTGTGTCCTGGGCGCTTAATAGGTAATTTACAGTACTTTTCAGCTACTTTCTTCGACCACCCTTTATTTTGAATATGAATGAACTTCCTATATTTTAGAAAAGCAACTTAGTTTGATGAACGAGAAACACTAGCATATCATTCAAACTACATTGTTTTTTGTCCTCATTATGTAAAAGCTTGACTAATCGAGAGAAGATAGCCAGCAAAGGGGTTTAAAATGGTTTAGGAAGGCGAATATTTAAGTTATCAGGGGTTGGAGTTATCTAGGGGTATTTGTTTGTATACATTATTACATTAAAGCAAGATATAACTAAACACGACTTAGGTCCAAATAAGCACCCTCCCCGCTTATTTCTAATTTTCCTAGGAGAAACCTGCAATAAAAGTTGGTACTGTGGTTGCGTTAACGCAATGATGAATGTGTGTTGTGCTGCAAAATTCCGAAAAGTAACTGTTTTCATTGATGTTTATCGGAATTTTTTGTGGTTGGAGCACAGATAGCTGTTGAATTTTATAGGGTTCTCGGAGATAGACCAGCAATGACAGCGTCTTTATCGTATCTCAGTTGGACTCTAACTAAAACTGGATCTTACAACGAAGTTTCTTACGAATTACATGTTGTTGGCTAGAGTCCAATAAACGATCTAAAAGGTTGCCGTCATGCCAATCACAACATAGCCCAAATTTTAACTCACCCACTTATTCCAACCCCCCTTATTTCATCTTCCAACCTTCCTGCGTGTTAGAACCCCCCACTTATTCGAGACCTAACAATAGGCTGTTTATTAATAGATGCCGGAAAATGTAGGAGTTTTTAAATCAATCGTACTCTGACTTCGCTTATCTTTGTAGATATATGGGCGATTGGCTGCATATTTGCCGAATTATTGACATCAGAGCCAATTTTTCATTGTCGGCAGGAAGACATCAAAACAACAACACCGTATAACAGGGACCAGCTTGACCGAATTTTCACTGTCATGGGATTTCCGTCAGGTTTGTATTATTTATTCCAAAAACTCTACAATGTTTTCGTTTAAAAATGTTTTTCTACGAAATTTATCATTGCAGGAATAAGCATTTCTTGACGGCTTATACAGCCAGGGAAAGCCGGGGGGAATGTGTCCTTTTCACATTGGTCAGGGAACGTCAGCGAATGTAATGGAAAGTTAGGAAAACCTGCAATTGTCAAGGGAAAATGGCACTTTCGAAGTGTAGGTCGGGGAAATGTTTCATTTTTGATCATCACTGAAGACTTTAATTTTGTTAGTTTAAATTTTAAGTTTGCCCTTTTCTATGTTTTATGCTTAACTGTATAATTTGATGAATGCAAGAAAAATTTTCATTAGCCTTGCCATTTACAGCCCCTAGCCGAAGGTATAAGAAGCACCGTGCAAAAAATTTGGCTAAAAATAGTGGCTTTAAACTGTCAAGGGGCTGAATTTTGACCCCGTAGGTCAGAGAGAAAAGGTTGTTTTTTTTCAGAAAAAGTCTGGGAAAAAATGTAGGTTTTCTCGAAAAAGATCAGGGAACATTTGTGCTTTTTGGTTAAAAGTCTGGGGATATTTTCGTCAAAAATTATAAAGCCTGTTATTATAAGAAAACTACCTTTTTACCTGAGGCTCAATTTTCGTAATTAAAGATGTTCTTAGCTTCTATTTGAATAAACTGGTTATAACAAGTTCCCTGTCTTTGTTAGTCTTGTAAACTCGAATTTAAACTCTATTTTAGACAATTCGAATGTAAGAATGAGATAATTTTGACTTTTTGCAAGCAAAAAACTGAATTTTGTGGCATATAAGACACATGATCTTCACAAGATTTTGGCCTTTTGTACCTCATTGTCTTATAAACTTGTTTCTTATTTGAAATATTGTAGTGATTATAGAACAGATAAAATGATTTGAATTGATTATAGGGCCATTCTCACGTGACGTACGTGACATCCAAAGTGAAAGATTTGAGACAAAATGGCTAAATGCAAATGAAAACATCCGAAAATAAACTCAAAAATACGTTTATCATGAAATTGAATGCACAGAGCTTAAATGTTTGCAAAATAATTCTGCATCCAACAAAACCTACTTCTAACAGAAGGCTTTAAAGTTGCCTGACGTACGTGACATCATACAACTTACTCCATCCCAGTAATATTTTGTTTCTTGAGATTTCTTTGAATTCCTGAGAGCGAATCATAAATTGTTGAGTACTTAGCGATGCTAATATATAAAGATTCAAAGCAACTTTAATAAGTTAGTTAATATCTCCATTTTCTGGAAAAATTGGGCAAAATGTCTCGTGACGTACGTTACAAAATTCATGGTGGATGCAATTTTGAAAACAGTTGTACCTACAACGTCAGTGAATTAATTGGGGCACTGAACTTCAGTTAAGTAATTCCTTCACCAATCATTTGTAGCAATTGCCAAATATACTGCTTAGCTCTCCAGTCATTCCACTCATTGAAACTCATTCTTGTCCTTGCCACGCGCTTTGTCGCCTAGGTGATACTGCTTTGCATCTTGGGATAAACTAATTTGCATTATACACACAAAATTAATTCCTGTAGTCCCGATATAATTGATTCCAAAACTACAGATAAAATTAATCCCGGTAGTACACATATAATTAATACCGATAGTACATGTAAAATTCATTCCTGTAGTACACATATAATTAATTCCAATAGTACATATAAAATTAATTCAGGTAGTACGCATATAATTAATTCTAACTATATGTTTATTAATTTACATTACCTTTAATTAAAAGTGAAATACCATTAATTAATTTTGTTCATAAAATAATTAATTTTTGTAACTTTTATAAAAAGAGCATACTTTTGAACCATTCGGGTTCCCATATAAAAACGGAATATTACTTTTAAAATATGTGCACTTTCCGCATGCACTGGGACCGGATTGAGTGGTAGCCGGGACTGGACTTGACTCCGGGACCGGAGGTGGCCCCGCGACCAGAGGTTGGCGATCTCTGGCTTAGTGTATTCATAGACTGGTCTTTATAGTATGATCTTTCCGTCTTTCTAATAATTCTACGCATCATTCATGTACACGAATTTAGATAATGAAAGTATGATTTGATGCAGGATATTAAGAGGTAAATGGCATAATGTTTTAGCTAGTGGGACCTGAAATATAATCCTTCGAAGTTGGCTTTGTTGTAGGAAGAGAACTTCACAGTTTTTCTGTAATTAAGTAATTGGTCAAAAAGTTTTTGGTCAAAAAAATCAACTAAAGTAAATTCCCTTGAAAGTTAGATTGCATTCCTTAGATCTTTTTATAATTTTAGAGAAAGATTGGGAAGATATAAGGAAGATGCCAGAGCATAGCACACTTATGAAAGATTTCAGAAAAAACAAGTAAGTAACCAGTGACATACCATTTGTTAAACTACTTCATAACTTCAACTCGTATTGAAAGGCAGAAAGTCTTCCAATTATACTTTGTATTTTAGCTGTTCAGTATCCTTCTTGTGGTCATACTAACTAAGTAACTTATGAAGATAAGGAAATGGCACACAATTCTGTCTGTTTTTTCGCCATATTTTTGAGATGATTCATCACTAGCTTTCCATTATCACAGATAGAAAATTTTGAGAATTTAAGCATAAAACTATGGACTGTTTTGGTTTTCTTTACAACTCAATATACATTCAATATGTTCATGGTTGTTTTAATAGATTGTTACTTGGAAACCAGCAATTTTAACTTTTTGAAATAGGATAGCAAAGGAAGCTTATTAAGGCCATTGAAAATTGGGCCTAGCACACTAGATTATCATCATCATCATCATACTGTGTCCAATGCTTTTAGCACGTTGACTGTCATGCATCTAAATAGTTCATGGTCTTCTGCCATTCGTACCAATTTCCCATATGATTTTCCTGTCCATTTCTTTAGGTTGTCTATCCATGTAATTCTTGGTCTTCTTCTGCTGTGTTTGCTATGGATCTTTTAAATTTCGTCTCACAATGTGACCAAAGTATTGGCATTTTCGTTTAACAATAATAGACAGCAATTGCTTTTCTGTTTCTAATATTCTCAGGACATCCTCATTTGTTGCATGTTTGGTGTATGAAATTCTTAGCATTTTCATATATGTTCACATTTCAAAGGCATTGATTCTTTTACGAAGGGTTTATATTGTCCAGGCTTCTGCACCGTAAGTGAGTGCTGACCAAGCATAACATTTGATTAGTTTCAATCTGGTTGATATACTTATTTTCTTTAATGTTATGATTTTTAACATGTTGTTATAGTAGATAGCACAGTAGATAGCTGCGTAAACATTTTATATCTAGAACGTTCATATTAGGCCAATGTTTTGGTTAAATAAGTATGTGAAAATAGTAGCAGCTGGCTATATTGATTGGTAAAGATTCCAGTCAGGAGTCTCATGGCATATTTATCATCTGGCCTCACAAAATAGAGTCTGTTTCTTAGCTTTTTCTTTGAAATGATGCGATTCTGCTGTTGTAGCTCAATAGCTAAAAGTTTTGAAAGTTGGGAAAGACCCATAGTATCTTGCTGTATCTTTAAAAGGGGAGTGCCATGATTAGACTATAACTTGGATCTTCTCCATATCAAAGCTGTGTATGTATCATCTTGTGTCATATGCACTGATGTTACGAGTTATTTGTTTTACAGCTACACGAATAATTCACTATCAAAATATATGGAGAGACACAAAGTCCGTCATGATGGAAGGGCATTTCAACTGGTAAATATAGTGCATGTCATCTTTGTGCCACTGTCATTCGATTATTCGCATAAGGGAATTTTTTCAAAAATCACAAAAATTCAGAACGACAAGGTACAAATTTATGCCACGGAAATTGAGATGGTAATTGTCAACCTTTGGGGCATTACAATAAGAAGATGCAGAAAGCGAGTTCAAACTGAAATAAAATATACAATAAGACAGTGTTTCCTAGCCTGGGAATTCTCCCCTGGGGAAGTTTAACTTTTTGTATGTGGGACTGAAGGAGCTACTAAAATCGGTCACAAAAGGTGATGAGGAGAGTATCACTATATTGGATACTAAATTGACGTTTAATGATGCCAGTTATTGTTCATCCATATGCATAGTGTCAGTTCAATTTGATGAAGGAGCGTCATTTTCATTGTTTTGCATCCAAAGGGGGAACAGCAAGAAATAGGTTGGAAACATAGCACTAAGAAGCAGGGTTGAGAGCATTTACTGAAGATGGTTCATTCTTATTAGGAAAAACGTTCCGGTCTTAAAAATCGCTATGCAATGAGGAGATTTTGTTGTCATTTCTTGTTCATCCCGTTCTTTTGGACTTCTAAGATGTGCAGGGGCATAGCTAGGGGGGCTAGGGCTGTAGCACCCCAACTTTTGGTGGCCTCCTTGGTAAATTTAGATTCAATGACTCTTTTCGGTAAATAAGTGCATGTTTTTTAATGATATAGTCAAAAAGAGTGTTGAAAATGCCCTTTCTTGCATCAATGCACTCCATAAAAATGAGGAACTCTTGCTAAAAAATCTCTTCTCTCGTTAAATTCACACCTATGTTGGTAAATTCAAAGCTTTATCAGTCTCTGTCGGTAAGTTAATGCCTTACACCCCCCCCCAGAAAAAGAGGTCATGCGACACCACTACAGATATGTCATTGAGAACATACCAAGTATGGCGTATTGAATGACCCTTAAGTTACTATGGGGAGAGGAAATTGGCTTGCTAATCTTGAAATATTTGTGGCCTTGCAGCTTAACGATCTTTCTAGTCTCTAGTTTTTGTGACTGATAATTATATTTGTGGCCTATTTGGATAAAATCTTTTTGGCTACATTTATAAAAGCTACGACAGATTGCATTCTCAATTTATTTTCCTTACGTTTCTGGCTCAAAATTAGTGCTTTCTTATTAAAGCAATTCATGCAAGGATACTGAATACTCTGCCAAAATTGCTTGTTTAATTAAGTATTTTTTAAAAGCACTTGCTCATTTAGTCTTCTGTTGTAGCTAGCGAAATTATTGGTGATGGACCCTACCAACCGAATCAGTGCCGAAGAAGCTCTAAAAGATCCATACTTTTCAGAGGATCCCCTGCCTACACAAGAGTAATTCATCTTATTGTACATATACACTTACGTAGACATATACACACCTAAATGGGTGCATGCTCACACATATTTATACATGCATAGATTTGCTTATACAAACACAGGCACTATCTTACTATATGCTATATATAATTATACAATGCTGCATTCTGCGTTATTTTTTCTCAATGTATAATCTTGTATTCTTTTCGCTTTGCATTCGTTTTGTGTCCCAATTTATTCTGGTGTTGTTTTGTAGCGTGTTTTGTGGGTTGCCGATTCCTTATCCCAAAAGAGAATTCATTTCTGATGATGAAAATGATGATAAATCTGCAAAGGTGACTATATCTATTTTTAGTTAAGAACAATGTATCAATTGCAGCTGCCATGCTGCAAAGGCTGTTTCACAAAGTAGTAACAGTGACGTCTGTGAACTTTGTGAATTGTTAGGATAGCTGATCTATTGAATGGATGTGGTGAGAGAATTTTTATAGACCCATTAGAATTCCTGTGTATTCTTCTTTTAGTAGCACATTCTGTATTACCAATGACAGTTAGATATTATAGAAGCCAAAGGCTCTTGAGTGAACGCCTGGAATGACGTTTGCACGTATTTTTATATGGATAATGCTCTTCTTAAAGTGTACCCATTCATTTTACAGAACAGTCAGAACAAGCCTGGAAGCAGCCCTCAGCAGCCTCCTTCAAAGAGAGTTCGCGTCATTCCACACAGCCAACAGGGTCAAGAGTATCAGGTATGTCGTACATTTCCACCGTTTCTATGGAAAACTGTCAAATTATTTACAAGTGCCATCGTACATTTCGTGTTAGGCCGATATCAATTTGTCAAGCATGCGCCATCTTCCAGATATATTTAGCACCTTTAGCAGAGTGTTGGTTTGCTCACACACGCCCAATGTGATGTACATTGGTGAGCAGTGTGGCAGCTGTTACAAAATAGCTCACTATACTTCTCACTATACTTCTCACTTTTGTCATATCTAATCTTCTTGGAAGTTTGCTTTCTTTGTAAAACATAAAAGCAACCTTGCTGCCTATTTTGATACAGTAAAGGAAATAAAATTCGAGAATTTTGTGTAGTACGCAAAGATTGGTTCGGCTAAATATATA
>WIPJ01001931.1:158930-169780 GCA_018155075.1 Cassiopea andromeda
TATATATATATATATATATATATATATATATAACATTCATGGCTCAACTCATTTGGGCTCGGATTGACTTGGCTTGGTTCAGTTTAATGAACTGTACCAATGTACCACAAGTGTGGCATTCTTCAAAGGTTAGTTACAAATTTTCAGGAAAAAATGGGAGCATAATTTGATCCTTATTTTTTTCGTCATATTTAGGCGATTTCCAGCTTGTACACGTTTCTATCCATTCAATTTTCCCTTGTTTTTGCCCAATTGTGTGGATGTTTTGTCCCATTCGTAGGTTATACAGCCCAAATAATTTCTTCTTCGTAAGCGGGAAATGGGCAAGTTCATCTCGAAACGTTTTCTTAATTGTGTATTTATGATAGTGGTGTCTTAATTCTGGTTTAATGTATGGTTTGTAGGAAGCTGTGCTACAGTTCTACTAGATATGAAATACGTGGTACCTCAGGGCTCTTAACTAGATCCACTCCTAATTTAAGTCTATATCAATGGTTTCCCGTTGGCGCTAGCGAATCAACATGGCTGTCGGTATGACTTTTTGAGGAATAGGCGTGATCAAGTATCCTAAGAAGTACCCTTGGTCGCAAACCCTCCAAAAGATGCATTTCATGAACGTGGTTCTGCATTACCCTAAGTAATACAAGTACTGACATCTGCTATCGACTGTGTAAGGTCATACATAGGCAGGGAAGCTTATCTTATTGATGGGCTGGTGTTTGAAATTAGGCCTATGAAATAAACGCTGCTCCTTCGCAAGCTACCTTTAAAACGAGGCTTATTCGTTCTTCAAAGATCAGGAATTTTGCTCTAAATTCAACAAAATTTTCAACTTTCGAGCTCCTTTCCTTTACTTTCATTTATATATTGTTTCTTTAGATCTTTGGTAATAATTTATGCTTTGTAAGTAATGCAAGTTGCAGATAAGCTTTTGTACACATTTAATGAATTTATTTAATTGTGCTGAAATATATAAAGCTATGTTGAATTGAATAGATAAGAGGCTACTTAGCAAAAAGAAGCTGGCTTTCTCCATGTAGAATGGAGGAGTTTTTGTAGTTCTGTGAAAACAATAGCCATGATACGATTTACGTTTTGAAGGTTTTATAGTTCCTTCCGCCAATTAGTAGAAAGGGAGAAATGTTGAGAAAGCGGGAGAAAGTAATTCAACAACAACTTATCTTATCTATAATGCATATTGCATTGTGAGACAAAGTATTGTATCATCGGTGTGTCCTATCAGAAAAGAATAATTTATGGTCATTGAAGAACAGTTTACTTGAATGACAAGTGATTGTTGCAAAGTAGAAAACAGCTTTGAGGAATAGGCCCATGAGGCTGTCACATGAGTAGGGCGGTCAGATTTTGACTTTGTTCTTCAACACTTTTAACCTAAAAGTTTGAATTTTTGACCTAATTTTTACATATCCCCGAGTCAAATCCTTCCGGACGGGTTTGCGTTAACACTCATTCCTGCGCTTAGCATCTCTTAAACGTCATTCGCTTGTAGGAATATACAGGTTTGGAATTGCTTAGATCTACCCCAAAGGCAAGCTTCTAAATCCCAGGGACAGGTTTTAATTATTATCTTTTTTATGGTTGTTATAGTTATCGTTTAATATTTTATCTTTTGAACATTATAATTAAATTTTTGTTGGAGTTAATTAGCTTTCAGCTATTTTGTATGTTTGCCAACTGTAAACAAATCGATAATGATAATAATAATTTTCTTTCAAACTTCATATATAATATCTTGTTAGATACTACAAATGCAAGTCTCACTAAAAAGGCAATCTGTACTTGGCTGGCTTACAAATAATAGTAATACAAAAATGAAAACAAAAGCTATAGTTTTTACAGTACTGTGTCAGGAAGAGAGTAGTTGTGGGTCAGTCCATGGTTTGTTTCGCATGCAGAAAATGTAGTGCGTGGTGCGTATGATGATTGCGGTAATCTTAATTATTTCACAGTTGAGCTGAGGTTTTTCAATTCCTAGCTCTTTGCACATGTCGAAAAATGATTCAGAAGCTTGACCAAAGATAACAAAAGAACTTGTTGATAAGTTTATAAACTTTACTTTACGGTATGTGCGTTCAAAAATTTCTAGAAGAATGCTTTGAAGGCTTACAATCAATATTAATACAAAAAATTATATAAACTATAGTTTGTAAAATGTTGCGTCAGTAAGAGAGGAATGTTGGCTTTGCCCATGGTTTGTATCTCGTGCAAAAAAATGTTGTACGTAGTGCGTATGATAATTGTGGTAATTTTAATTGTCATATAGTTCAGGTGAGGTTTTTCAATTCCTAGTTCTTTGCACATGTCAAAAAATGATTCAGAAGCTTGACCAAAAATACTGAGAGAACTTCAATGACTGCCACCAGTTTTGGAAAACTTCCTGTGATTTAAGCTGTAGACCAACTACAAAATCCCCTCCCCCGTACAACAATGTTGTTCGAAGGTGATAAGAATAGCACTAGAGGGAGAAATGGTATCTTCCCAAATAGCTAAGGGCTTCGGCTATCGATTCAACATTGTATGAAGGGGGAAGGGGGCTCACAATTGTCATTTCTGCAGTGAAAATAGGACGGGGGTGGAAAATTCCTAACACTGTATGGGTGTTCCTAGGACTGTTGGCAGACATTGTTGTTGAGAAGTTTATAAACTTTATTTTATGGCATGTGTTTTCAACATGCTTTAGAAGAGGTCGATATCTAGTTTCCTTTCGTTGAGCATTGCGTTTGAGGTTAGTTTCAAAGCCGACTGTTAACTCTATTAATATAGAGGCATTTATCTTCTATATTTAAATAATGGAAACTTCGTATAATTAATACAATGTTGACGTACTACAATTGTAAGCCTCGTTAGATGTTAGGAGGTTTACAACGGCTACTTGGTGAGGGAAACAAAAAAAGAAAGAAAAGGAAAAAGTAGGAATACAGGGGTACCAGAGTGTCAAAAGTTGTGCATCTGTCCATTCTTTGCTTCGTCTACAGAAGATGTAATACGAGGCTCGAGTAGCAATGTAATACGAGGCTCGAGTAGCAATGTAATACTAGGCTCGAGTGGCAATACTGGCTATTTTCTTCATGGTGTAGTTTTTGGTTCTTTTGTCAAATTTCAACGTTGTAATCATTGTTCAGTCAGTAGTGCTCTTATCGAGAGGTTTACAAAATTAAACTTGTCATAATCATTTTTAGTTGCTGCACCAGTTCATTATATTTTTGTTTCTTTATTTCGGCATTGCTTTTTAAGTTAGATTCGTAACCCACAGTCAATTCTAAAATGTAAGGCGATTTATTAGAAAGTGAAAAAAGTAAATCTGGTCGCAAATCGTCCTCGGTGATAACAGAAGTACTAAGAAATCCTTGGATGTCAGCAAAAACCTTTGCTTGCTGCAATGATCGAAATGTTGTGGCAATAAACATAAGGATAGAATCATGGCGCCAAGTGTAACGGCCTTGTTGAAGATAAACTTTGCAACCAGAAATTATATGAAGAAGGGATTCTTGTATAAGGCAGAAAGAATAATAAGACCCCATCTCTTAAGATCAGTCCTCTGTTGGAAGACTTTCATTCTTGGATTCAAACAACACTTTCATTTTGGTTTTGAAGGTTTTATTCTGAAGCATATTGGTCTGCCTATCGCATTGAGCACTCTGGCTTTACAGTTCTTTTGGATTGTTCCATTCTTTAACCAGCTTTTGATAATATATATATATGCACATACATATTATCAAAAGCTGGTTAAAGAATGTGAACTGTTCCCACACTAAGTGTGCGTCAAACAAATCCTGATGAACTGCTAAAGTTGGATCGCAATCAAATTAGTCAAACTTTAATACCAGGACCTGCTTCATTGTTGCCAGATCCCATGCGAGAGATGCGTCTTTAATCAAAGTATCCTAATTACCACTTAGTAATCACATCTCTCAGTCTGCTCCATTAAGGAGCGCTGAATGGATTTCGATTACGATCAGTATTCTCCATTCGAGATAGGTCAAGCGATAAGGGATAAATTAGGTAGAAATAGTACAGGATTCCTTGACACCTATGTTTAATGCATGAGTACCACCAGTCAGTGAACGAACAATGTAGTGCGACGTGGACATAATTGTCACGTGGACATTTGTGAATTATGCATTTACAGCCCCAGGTGGAAAAGGCTAGACTTGATAGCCAAATCAACGGGCTACTTTGTAGAGGGACTGGTTGTCTTATTTGTAGGGTACAAAGCGATTTAGGACACTAAAATATATCTTAGCTTATCTTCACAGGTAGCTTTGTGTGGGACCGGTTGTTCGTTTGTGTAAACCTCTTATTTCCAGCTTTTATGTCTGATTCTGTTGCAGAAAATGCCCAGTTTGCTGTGGATGAAAGCAGACTGTTATAGATGAGTTGTAGAAAGCAGTTTTTGGCTATTTTGCTATCTGATGATCTGTGCACAAGTAGGCCACACAAGGTAGAATAATGTTATCGTAGCAAGGGTCGCTATAATCGAAAGCTAGGCGGGAGCTGGCAGGTGCAGATACATAATGGATCATATAGCAAAGAACTGATAAGTTTATTGCCTTTTGTCAATGGGCAGATAGGAATGTTCCCTTTGTTTGGGTTTGCTGTATGTACAACCTACATTAGTACCTTGATTGCTTACGCACACATGCGTGCACGCATAAACCTGCGTGCGCACACAGCACCATGCGTGTACACATACATGCTCCCACGTACAATTTCTCTTTGCTTCATCACAATTTCCGTATTGTCCCCACACTATCGTATCATCATGAGTTTATTTTTCTTGTAAGAGGCCATTCAAAAATTACGTAACGCCTGAGGGGTTGTGGATAGGGTCATTTTTGTTACGAAATGTTAAAAAAAGTTGAGAGGGGGTGTGGGGGTCATAGCTCTTTTGTTATGTTACAGAGATGTTTTGAAATATATCTTTTCTTGCAACTACACCAAGGTTGAGCTTAAAATCTAACGCCGTTTGTGTATTTGCAAAGACGTTGCATGTATGCATGTACCAACTGTGTAATTAAAAATGACATTTGGAGTATAGTACTGCTAGACCGTGATAGCAGCACATTAAACAGTTTTCACCAAAGAAGTCTAATGGCCTAGAATTTTCAAGCTCTTGCTAAAAAGTAATGGATAAATCCTTTCCCAGTAATTGAATGCGTAGCATAATGACTCTAAAACTTTTAAGAATTAGAATTATTTCTTGGCCAGTACGTGTTTTTGGGTCCCACGCTGTCATGGCAGTAGCTGCGTCACAGTTTTACAGTAGAGGCTCGATCCAGTCTTTTTTATAGATCAGTGCCCCTAAGCACAGTTTGGATGCGCTCCTTACTCTGGCCGGTCCCCAATTGACAATAGCTGTCAGTTTATTGTTTTGTGTGAAACTTTCGTCTCATTTCTCTTTCGGAAAGGAGGGGAACGATTGTATAGAGAATTCAGGTGGGCGTCTTCGCATATAACAATTACGTGCTTCCTGTTTATCATCCAAGTTCACTAGCTCGGATGCGCTAGTTAATGCGTACTCTATATCGAGGCTGGTACTAGTATTGTAAACACAAAGATCAGCTTTGGATAAACATCACGTGACATGCTTCATACAATTTCGTATTCAACAGGTTTGATGTCTGTGCTTGTGTATATTCATAGATCTAGTTTCGTTTATTTTGCTGGTGCTTTGTTGTTGATTAGATCTGCCGTTCAAATTGTTTGCTTATCCTGGCCAGGGCTCCTTGCATGTGGATCTGTACTTAATTATGATGCAGTACAAACAGGATTTCTTTTAGGGACAATAGGATTAAGGGAATATTTTGTGTTTGTAGATTAATTATGTAGCACCCAATTAATGTTTGTCATTTATTTCAAAAGCACAAGCTACACGTGTCTTCAAAGTAAATTCAAATGGCCTTTCTCAAGAAAATCGGATATTTGGCATGTGTTTGCTAATTATTTTAATTTGTTACAGGCTAGGCCAGGGTTTTGTAGTGATCTGCAATGTTCACCTTTACCGAGTGATGTGCTCATGGGGAGTGTGACGGCACCTAACTTTGACGAAACTGTAAGAAAGTTGGTCATGCTTCAAGAGATGGTGCTTCATCCCATTGATCATAGTGCTTTCCGTGACTGGTTTTCAGTCATAGTTGCTCAAATGTTTGAGAAACGCTCCCCTCCTGCAAGGAAAGTCTCTCGGAACATCTCTGCCCAGCAAGATGATTGTTGTTAGTGTAGCATTAAAAAGGAAGGTAGGACACCATATTTGAATAAGGTACAACATCTTTTATGCCAGCGGTTTATAGCATCTTTTGTAGCAGTGAAAAAGCGATTCGCAAATTGGGGTCTGTGATCCTCCATCGGAAAGCAAAGGATTTTGGGCCGATCAGTGCCTATTCACTCAATCTCAAAACTGATTTACAGTTGGTTAGATGAAGTGCATGGAACTAAGTAATACCAACTATCTACTCAAAAACAAACCTAAATTAATTGCAAGAAAAACATTTACGGTTACTGCCATCCCAGCTACGCATGTCTTTTCTAAATTTCTCAAGAGAGGGTGAAAATTTTATCTCATCATCAATGCAATTCCATAACAGACTTTAAATTTCTCCTTTGCAATACTGGATCTTAAAAACTTTGGAAAATTTTCAAGTGTGTTTACATTTAGACTACTTGAACTATCTGTGCCTAAAATTTCATTGGTGTTACCTTGGCTGCTCCGTAGCTGTTCAATTTCTGTAGCTTACTAAGATTAATTATTATTTGAAGAGTACCTGGAGCTCTTTCACTTTCCACTAATGCACATGCGCGAAATGTTAGAAGTCTAGAATTTTTACTAAGAAAGTATTTCCAAAATTTCAATGCTGGAATTTTCAAAAAGTTAAGAAAGTTTCAGTACTAGGGCCGAAAAAACTTTTTCTTGTAAAATATAAAATATATAAAATATATAAATAAAATATAGTACTTGTGTTCTACGAATCGTTATTTATCAGCCCGCACCATTGTTGGTGTTTTTTGGAAAAGTTTATTCCTCATAACATATATTCATCTGTTCAGTGGCCCGTGATTCATAAGAATTTATTGCATATGCAAAATCTAGTTTTATAAACATTATAATGTAGACTTTTTAAAATATATACTTTTTTCTTTCATTTTTTGTGAGATTTTAGCTTTTATTTTGTAAATAGGCGACCCCTTGCAAGCCAGCGTAGCTGAATGGGCCACCGTCTGTAAAAATTGAAATGATGATGATGTTGACGACGACGACGATGATGATGATGATGGTGATGATGATGATGGTGATGATGATGGTGATGATGATGATTGATGATGATGGTGATGATGATGATGATGATGATGATGGTGACGACGACGATGATAATGGTGATGATGGTGATGATGATGATGATGATGATGGTGATGATGGTGATGATGATGATGATGATAATGATGATGATGATGATTGCAGGGGATCACCATGCTAAATAATTTGAAGAGTTTGGGAACTACTGCTTTAAAGAATCTTAGAAGAGATATTGTCCACCTTAGTTCGTCGTTTCCTATGTCCGGTAGAAATGACAATAGGGGCATTTTTCGCTTAATTTCCAGTTCATGTATCTTTAATGATAGCGTTTGCTCTTGCTGTAATGATTTAATACAAAATATTTTTTATTAATCATGTAAAATGTATGCAAATGACAGCTGAATATACAATTGTTTCCTTCCTTGGCTCTTCTTTTGTTCTTTAAATTAAATAGTTTGCCATGATTTAAATCTTTTCTGGCTATTTCAATTTCCTTGTTACCTCATCGTCTCGTTATGCAGGCGATTTCACATCAAGTCTTGCGAAATTCCGAAGTAGCAACAGGCTCTGAGATTTTTTGTCGGAATCCTGTTTTGCTTCCTATGCTCGTTGCTATGAAAAGAATATTTCTTCATGCATCTCTGTTCTAGAGTGCAACTTTCATTATCTTTAGACCCCGTTTACACTATATCGGATTCAAATGAATTTCGATATGTTTTCGTAGAGTATTGCCCTTCCATCTACACAATGATAATGATGAATCCGATATAAAATCAATACACACATTAATACGATATGGAATGAATAAGATATCATGTTGACGCATAAATCCGATAAGGTTTCATACCTGATTTACATTGAGGCTATATTTAACAATTGTTTCCAACAACCAGATTGACCTCATTGTGAATCAGGTATGAAATGATATCGCATTCATGCATCTACAAGATACCGTATTCGTTCTGTATCGTATTCATGTGCGTATTGATCTTATTTTGTTTTTGTAATGAAGTTGAACGTTAGCACGGATTTGAATTTTACCATGGATTTCCAGGCAAAATTACATCATTGTCGCAGAGGTTAGAATAGTCTTAGACCCAAAATGAAAAGAACTCAAGTGTCTTAGATTTCAGTGAAAAAGATTGCTATTCCTGTAAAAAGTAGTTTCTAGTAAACCTCATCATGTATCCTGTCGAGGGGCGTTCTCTTCTCTCTGAATGCTCAAAACTACATTTTGAAATTTCTACCTTTGCCATACCTGAATTATTTACTGTAAAAAAGTTCAAGTGATCATATTTTTAGCATAATTAGCCTTTTATGAGCTATGTAAGCTTGGAGAAATTTAAACTTTTACAGTATCAAGTCAATTGCATGGTTTTTTTAATAAGTAACCTAGCTCAGGGCCTAGCACTACCAGTTTCTTAATTTTTGGCCACATTTTGGTTCTAAAAGATTCTTAACAGTTTAGGGAACTAAATTACTATGAAAGCGTACGGAGAGGGTGAATGTAGCCATTTAATTATCCTATAACAAACAAAATCGCCCGTGCGAGTTGAATTCTACAGCAATTTCATATTCATATTATTTTAGTTGAGCTTTACTTTAAACCAGGCAACGATTTCAATGCGCTGTTTTTCTAACGTTTCTTAGCTCTTTCCTTGTAGTTCTAGAAGCTTCTTGAATTTTAGGCTGTTTAGTTCTACGTTGCTTATAAAGTGGTTTCTTATAAAAAGAACACGTTTTTATTAGTTTACGTTTTTTCCACCCAATTGAGATAGTAGCGCACCTGTATTTTCATATATATATTTTGCCCATTTGTAAATCTCTTGGATTTCTGTTACGTTACTATATATAATGTGTTCTTATCTGCAGAAGCAAACTTATTATCAGCGATCGGACGCGAGTCAGCATCAGCAGAGTTCAAAATCTCAGAGCTCATATATGTTAGGATCATCTTCGTCGCATAGGCCATCCGCCACAGTACATTATACTGCGTCAGATAATCCAAGATATTAGCATGGTAAGTTTTCTGGACATTTTTATGTTTCTCGCTGTTAGGTGATTTAGGCCCCGTTTACACTATACCGTTTTCAAACGAAAATGGTATAGAAATGTTTTCGTATGCAAACGGCATAATGTAAACGCTAGTATTTTCCTATGCAATAGTCTTCATTTTATGCCGAATAGGAAAACGGTTCAGTGTAGACAGTAGGCCAAAACGGCAAAATTTTGCCCCCCTTACCCTTTTCTTATGCAGGCGTTCCTGGTCACATGATCCTAGCATAATAGCCGATTGGGCAGTAAACTTATAAACTTGTCAGAAGGAGAGGCTAGGGCATCTAGCGATTGATTTTTGCAATGTAGTTTTTCAAAGGAATCACTTTATTCTATTTTACCTCCGTTTCCTCCGATTACCTGGGGCTTGGATGGTGCCTCTAAGAGGACTCTAGTTCTGGCACCAGCATTTAGGACCGGATGCCCTTCCTGACGTCACCAATGGCCTGTGGTGGGTAGGCCTTGAACCCAGGACCACGTTGTTCTGAGCCACGGCTGCTCATTCAAAGGAATCACTATTTAGGCTCAATTCTTAATGTAGTCCTGTATAGATCTTTCTTGATTCCATAACACTGCTTGCACTTTACACCATGGAAGGCTAAATATCACTAGGACACTATTTTGTGCACATAAGAAATGCAACCAGGTTGCGACATTTCATATGCAACGGAGACATTTCATTTCCTTGTCATTCACAGCCGTCTCGCAATAGCAGCAAAATCACCTGTCTTAGATATTACAGTACATGCCTTGCATACCCCATATTGGGTATACCCCATAGCTGCGTTTTATTGCTGCACTCACGGAAGGGGGGGGGGCTAAACCTAGTTTTGGAAGGATACATGCTGTTCTGGTTGAAGATTTGAGCCTATAGCTCTTCACGTGTCTGCAAAATGAGTCCCATACTTCCTCAAATATTTTTGATTTCACGTTATTTCATTCTGAATTCTTTAAGCATGGTAAAGTATGCAGCTAGAATTGGTTTTTTACTGCCCAGCAAAATAACACGAAACTAATTAATCTAATTGCAATCACATAAAAAGAAGTACGATAGGAACTACATACAATGATAAAATAAGAAAAATAATGGTATTATGATGAAAATAATACCCATATACCCGCATGGTAAAGATTTTTCAAGAAAAGACGCAACCTTGCTTAGGTCAATAGAGTTCATTTCCAACTGGACATTCATTTTGTTGCCAAAGTTCTCTCCTGATGGCTTTGCAATCAGCAGAAACCCGTATAACAGAACGTGCTTTTATAAGAGCCCTGAGGCTTAAATTTTATTGTTTGAACTCCCTAAATAAGAACCCCAAAAGGCTTAGATGAGGGATGGTTCTAATATAATGGATTTCATGCTGTGAGATTCAAAAAGTCAAAGTAAAAATTTTCATAGGCTGTCTGTGCTTTTCAAGTTGAACAACATATGACAGGGTTGTTAACCAAGAATTCTTACTTAAAGTGTTGGTAAGAATCGTCA
>WIPJ01001931.1:231205-247015 GCA_018155075.1 Cassiopea andromeda
TGCCCTCTGAGGTTGTATGCTTCATTTATTCAAGATATGAAAAATAATACTGTTGGATTAAAGGCAAAAGTAGGGTTTAACATATTTTTGTGAATTGTAGAGCATGTGTAAGAGACAGGGGTGTAGCTAGCAGGTGGGGGTGTCACACTTCCAACATTCAATGATCTCATTGGAAAATTTGGAATAAATAACTTTATTCAGTACATAGTTGTATACTTTGCCAAGACATAGTCAAAATAGTGTTGAAAACACCCTTTGGGGCCATTCAAAAAGTACACAACAGTAGGGGGTGGGTAGGTATTCACCAATTTTGTGACAAACTGTTACAAAAAATATAGGGGGTGGAAACAAGTTTTGATATGTAGCACTACACATTTAATGCAATAGTTCTTTTTTTCACTTTTTGACGAATTCTTCCAAAAAATGCTCAATTAAACAAGGAGTTTAAGGCTGTATTGAGCTTGATTCTTGCACTATTCCTAATCATTCTTCAAGGTAGAGATTTTGGGCTATCACCTTTTGCTATACTGTATCAAGCTACACTATGCACATACAATGAGGCTGGTTATTTCAACAAAAAAAATTTCTATATTTCTTAAATATATTCCTAACCAACAAATTCTACCAGCCTACTGCCTTAGATTATTTTTTTCTTTTTCCTTTTTGATTTTTTTCTTTTTATCTTCTTTGATCCCATTACTTTAACATATTTTACCTTCTTAAAATTATATTCTTGCTGTTATGTTTAGTTTCAAACTTAATATATATCATAATGTTGTATTTTAACACATTGTTAGATCATATGACTCGATAGCTCTTCATGAGTTTTTTCATGTGTCCTTCGGGTTAACAAATTAACTTACCTGTATATCTAATTAAACTACTATCAAAATTGTCAATTTTTTATATTTCAGTATAAGTAAGTGGTATATTGTAATTAATTTTTGTTTTACTGATAAAAATTATTGAGTTTGAGCTGAGTTTGAGTTTATGGAGGGACATTTCATACCAGAATGTTATGTAACAAAGAGGGGGTATCAACTTGGAAAACAAAAAGAGGTAACATGATACCACTGGTATGAGAGGACATTTAGCAAGGGCCATCAGCATGTGAGCTAGGCTGGCTAGTTCCTTCCTTCAACACCATTATCTCCTCAGTGTTGTTGCTAGGTGATATTGGTATTCCTCCTGAAGTGGATGATATTGAGCAGGCTCTAAGCTTGTGCCCCACATTAGACAATCTTTCTAACCACTACATCGCCCTTCTCATTATACTGCCACTGAAGTAGTAAATATAGAAAACAGCCATATGTAAAATGAATAAGTATAGGCAGACTCACAATAAAAGTGATGTTAATAAATGGCATGTTTGGGCCAAACTTGTTTCTGAAAAACTCCACATCATCAGCTGCATTTGCCTCACCATATACTTCTGACATCTTTGAGTAGACTTTTTCTATTCTAATGCAAGAGTTAAAATACAGAGAGAAATTCTAAGAATAGTTTCAATGAAAAGGATGTAGAATATTCTTTCAAATTGAAAAATTTAACTGTGCTCCATCATTGAGCAATTACAATTTCAGTTCTCTTTGAGTCAAGCAGCAAAACTTGAAAATACCTACTACATCAAGTCAAAAATAATTGTTCCTTTACTGTACCTAATAAGAATGATTTCAGGGATGTTTGCCACAGTCCCTCTTGTAAATACCAGTGCCTATAGGTTTCTAAAGATTGTAGATGCTGTATACATCAGATAAAGGTGTTCATAAGTGGCAGGTACTTTTGCATTGCTAGAATTTTACTGTGTTTTTTTTGAATTTCTTGAAGTAAGAAAGCCATTATGTAGAGGATTATTTTGTTTCTGTAGTGATTGCACACAAACACATTCTATACATCTGGCATATATGATAACATGGTTCTAATGGAAGGTGACATTAGGGAGAGGGCATATGGTGTTCATGTTTATTGTATGCACAGATGGGCATCCAAAAATCTTGAGAATAGTCATTGATTGAAAGCTTCAAGACTTTCTTATAAAACTAGACAATACAAACCTAGAATCAAACTGTGAAAAATCAATACATTCTTGAAATTGCTTGATTTTCTCAATCACAAATTCCTTTCTTTTTCCTTCAGAGGTCTCCCATTTATCATACTCATATGTCATATCACCTTTATATTTCCCATTATAACCCTCAATGTCACGCAAAGTCTCCTTGTAAAACTCTAATGAAGTCTCCCTATCTTGTTCTGCCCTCTTAACTCTGTTCTGAATCTTTGTTAGCTGCTCTTGAGTAGTGGTATCAACTGCAGCTTTTAGCTGCTCCTCCTGTGCTTTTAAGGAATCGAGCATTTGGCATGCAGTATGATAATTTTGTTTTCCTCGAATAGCTACAAATAATAATAGAAGAAAATTCTGCTATTCTGAATAAACTGGTAGAGAAGGTTGCAGAATTATCTTTATATTTCTTGTGACTTATGTCAATAATGTTACCAACAGAGTAGCTGCCCTTCTGGCCAGATGGTTCTGTTCTGTATTTAGTTTGTATACAGCTATAAAGTTGGCAAAGTTATCTTGTGATAAAATGTGTGTGACGAAACTTGTTTTATCTGTTTCCACTTTCAAATAAAAACAGTACAATTCAAGTTGGTAGTGACCCTAATTGCCTGTTGGAGCTGTGACACCTCAACACTACATGAATATGTGATATAAATAGAGGAAGTATAAACACAAAGCACAAATCATCATAAGTAAATAAGAAAATGTGCAAAATCATGTGAATGACATACTGTCACTGTATTTCTTGGCCCATGGCTTCTGTGCTTTACTGAATCTTTCTTCTGCCTTTTTTGCCTCTTTTATCCCAATTATTCCTCTGTGATATGTGTCAGCTTTCCACTTTAGAACCTGAGATGAAACTTCTGAGATCTTCCCACATACAGCCAAATGCATATCTGCAACTTCATCACTTTCAGATAGCCCTTTCAAAAGTGACTGCTGAACAGTACCATACTCCAGCTCTTTGGAGAATGTTTGGTTCCATTTTTTGTTCCATGCTAAAGAGAAACCTCTATAAGTACTACAACAAGAAAACTGACATTTCATAATTGGTATTTGTTTGAACAGTAACAATCTACCATATGCTTACTTAAATAGAATCAGATATTATGTGAAGAAAACAATCTAGATTTCTCCAATCAAAGCTACCTAGTTTGCAGCACCTTGAAAGTGGCATCAAGTTGCGTGCTGATTTGTAATACAACTTATCAAGTAAAGGCCATACCTTTAAGCTTTTTCGCATACAAGTTCTCAATTTCAGCTCTTTCTTGCATCATCTGGCTAAGGTCTTCGCACAATTTTACGCCATCTTCGATCTTGCTGACAACCTTTTTGTAGTTGCCCTCAAGCCAGAAATTGTCAGTAGATGCTACCATTTCTCTGGATGAAGAGCTGTCGTCAGTATTGGGACCATTAACAGGAGCTTCTTGGACATCCTTCGATTCCCCAGAACTGGTATAGTCCGGTGGCGGAGAGTTTCTTGGGATATCTGTTCGAGTGGAATCTTCTACAACAGAAGATGATGAATGTGGAGCTTCAGGTGCTGCTCCATCGGCTGCAAGGCTAGGCCCACTTTCAGCAGTCTCTTCCACACCAACTACCTTGTCATCACCATCATTGTTTTGGTTATTATTGTCTTTGTTTTCATCGTCTAATGTAAGTATTTCTACAGGACTTTCTTCCATGCTTGGCAAAATCACTTGAAACTCTTTCAAATCACCACAGGAATTTTGCCTGGTATATCTGCCATATTTGTTTTGTTGCTATGCTCCAACGCAGTACTTTATCAATGCAACCTGCAACTCAATGCATTTTTATAATACAAGAAAAACCATACTCCAAAAATCAATTGCCCCATTACACTAACGACAACTTTGATACCAGGACATAATGCGAGCTACAAGCAGGGCCATAACTAGCATCTTTCATTGGGGGGCGTCAGAGGTTTTTGTCCTGCAACATTGGGTTTTGCCCTGCGAAAGTTACATCTACAGCATGGCAATATACTTTAAATAATACCATTGTGGCAGTAAATATAAGATATAACATCGTCTTTGTCAACGATTCTCATCAGATGAATGCCAAAAATCTTATTCCATTTAGATATCATGCCAGAGATGGATTCTACGATTTGCCTATACATTAAGGTGGTAAATTGCAGTATGGGGTCTCTTCAAGAGACCTCAATCTTGCTGCGGGCGGGTCCAGTGTGTTTCCTGTAGATTACTGCTTCTGAAAGGATTTCCCTTATGCTTTCCAGACATTACAGAAGTAGCAACTTCGTTTTCACTTGTTATTGGCTAAGTTTATGTCTTCCATAAATTGATGAATTGCGTTCAGAAATTTCTTTTGCTTCATCACCCAGAACGTTCGTAGATTAGAACTTCTCTTTGATCCTGACTTTCGTGTATCTCTATCGGTGGTGAATGCTGAGGTTGATAATTGTATAAAAATGAGTAAGAACTCATACTGTAATTCAAGCCTGCATTAGTTTTAGTAGCAGTTATGCTTAGCTTACCATTTGCATCAGGAGATGATGGGGCGGTCAAAAATCGAGGAAGAACTTTTTAAAGACCCGTCGTTCTTGCGAAGGAGGATGCTTTTCTGTTGCAAGGAATGTCATTATTATCAGAACAATGAAGAAATGTCTGATATTCATAGGAAGCAAGAAAAAAGAGAAATTTCTCCTTGCCAAATGCTTTATAACTGTTTGGCTTCAGCCTATACTGCTCATTAGCACGAATTTTATGAAGGGAATAAGCTGAGAAGTGATCAATGAATCCAATTTTGCCAGGATATGAATCAAAAGAAGAATTAAGAATTTTGTTCGAATTAGTAAAATTTCGAATTACACGAGTTCGCATTAAGCAGATTTCATTGTATATGAATCGAAAAAATTTGTTATTCAATAGATTTGTGCTTGGAAAATTCGGCCAGAAATTACAGTAATCGTTCGACTAAACGCCCATCTCAAATAAGCCCCTATCCAAATAAGAGCCAGCTTTTAAAGAAACATAATTTTATAAACGTCCCTCTCGAATAAGCGCCCTCTTTGTTTTAGGGTGGACACTTACTCGAATTTTCGAAATGCACGAAGAAAATCGATTAAATAATTCAATCCATGGACGGGAGGGAACACCCTAGAAAAGAAAGAATAGCACATTTCCTTTGACAATTTTTGCTCTTTTTCGTTCTTCTTATCAGGAAGCTTCTCAGATTCACCATTCACTATATTAATATTGAATATCTTGTTCTCTAACTCCTCTCGCAAAATGGTGGCAAATCGTTTGCTTTTGGTTGGTGCTTGTATTTGGCTGGTAGCCGATCTCTCTTTTTCTTTTTCCGAGTACTTCTGCCTCCAGGTAGCCTTCACCCTCTCCAGTTGTTAGAAAATAATTTAAAAGTTGTGAAATTTCAATCGGTGAATGTTCAACTAGAGCATCGTTACCATCTGTCCTTTTATCCGTTTGTTCCTGATGAAATCGATATGGCAGATGCCTGTCCTGAGAAAATAATCGTCGATGAAGACCACAAAAGTGACGAGGATATTGATATTTTGTAGTGCAATAAATAGTTTATCGGTTATTTAGGTGTTTGACTTTTGTTCTCCTGAGAGATGTAAAATGAGAAAAATAATGTTGACCTTGAATTTTAATCCATATTTTTCGAGAAATATTTTATAAGCGCCCTTTTTGAAGAAGCACCTATTTCGAATAAGCGCCCTGCTTAGAAGCAGAAAAATTAAATAAGCCCTTATTCGAACGATTACGGTGATTTTTTACACTCAAGCTAGCATGCAGCTGTTGCAAAAGAATGCAACAGTTCGGAGGCCTTGAAACAGTACCGTGGAAACCTGCATGAAAGAACCTTCATTTATAAGAACTCTGAGGCTGTAATTTCATCTTTTGAACAATCTAAATAAGAGCCCCAAAGAGGCTGAAAGGGGGAATGGTTCTAATATAATGGACTTTATACTATTTAGCTAAAGCATTCAAGAGTAGAAACTGTCATAGGCTGCTTGTGTACTGATTAATTATTTGCAAGAAACAAAGCCACACACAGTTAACATTACATTCCAACATTACAAGAATGATTTTTGAGAATTTTTACAGTCACACAACAAATTACTAAGGGGTACACAGGACTATTCGAGAAAGACTGGCATTAGTGGTGTAGAAGTAAATCAATAGCTAGGGGGGCTCTATTGATAACTAGGGGGGCTATTTTCTTGAATGCATCTTTATAAGAGACTTTGAAGCTAATTCACGCCGTTATATAAGAAAATGATAATGTCATCCAGAAAAAACAATGTAGTATTAGTACCCTATATCATGTAAACTAACAACTTCTCGACAGCCCTTTGAATCTAAAATAGCTGCTACAGCAGAACAATGATTCTTCTGTGGTCTTATTTCCAAAAAGTCTACAGAGCTAAGGGGCTGAGGCCCCTCCAGTCACAGCTTTGACGCTTCTTTTAAGATGCTCTCTTCGTACCATCCTTCTCCATCACTTTCCAGAAATACGTCACATGCAACTATCTCTATAATTAGCAAGTACTGAGTTGCAATGCCCAGTAAATTTATCAAGTGAAATACTTATCAATTGAAGCTCTTAGTCCAATAATCAATCTTGTATATGGCAGAATAGGTATGACAAACTTTCTTTCACTTCAGTTTGTTGTTGAATGAAACAGGGAAATCTCTATGAATGCCCAAACAAATCTCTTCAGGTTCTGGATAAGGAACTCATTTACAAGTGATGGATACTGCGTCACGTGTAGCACTCCTCCGCAATTCGTCTTATATCAAGCCTAGCATTCACTTTACAGTTCACAGTTCACAGTTAATAGTCAAGAGTTACGAGTTGAGATTAAGAGTACACAGCCAGTAGTGTAACGTTACGAGTTTAAGTTGAGAGTTCCAAAATAGAACAAGATTTATGTAATTATTGTAAATATTGGGTTGATTCAATGCTGTTATTTATGCAACGAGAAGTTTAGTTCATTGTCTAGTCTTGCACTGATCCACAAGAGCATAAAGTTTACAACAACAAGCACGAATTCTAAAATCTAGCAATGACACTACTGATAAACATGAAAGAGATATTTTCGGCGAATATCCTAATGACCAAGAAGCATCAGATCAGATTAAAACAGTACGATCTAGAATGACAATACCATTACCTTTGTCAGGCTTAATGATGACGATACCCGTACTCTGACTTAGCTTATTAAGAGCAGAAATCTCAGCCTTACTGATGTTAAGCGGCATATGTCGAAAGTCATAACCATACGCATGGATATCTATGATAAGGCTCAATGTACTGAACCACCCAATTCAAAGAAATTCCGATGAGGACATATATTTGTTCCCTGACTAGAGCATAATGATAATGTAATGCTTGTTTTAATTGCCAAAAGGGCGTATTCTAACATTCTAGAGGACGTGAAATAAAAAATTAAACTTATAACATATGATATGTACAATTTAGCACGCTTTTAGACGGGGGATTGGCTTTTACTCACACCTCCATTTTTAGTACTGTTGCATGACATCATGTTTGCCACGTCTGCTAGAAAAAGCCAGGCCGCCAATTAGGTACTTCAAAATTTCACCTACCTTCACCCCCCAATAATAATCTCTTAAGTCCGTCCCTGCTTGCAATATGAGATGAAACTAAAGTTACCATCAGTATTTGTACCGAGAAGGGAAGATTAGTCCTGCAATCCAGCTTCTTGGAAGTGTGACGACAGAGAACGAAAGTCAGCATTCTAAACTCCAAGATGTAAAAACACTTGAGAACCTGTATTTGGAAATAGGGTGTCCATTCCGAGGGATCTTTTTAATATCCAAATATGGGATAATTTTGACAAAATTATCCGGATATGAGGATAATTTCAGATAATGAAAAGGTCAGGTAAAATATACACTGTCAATTAGTCATGCTTTTATATGATGTACCAATTATTGTTTTTAATGCGCTTCAAATCGCATTGCATTCATAATAAGCAGTTTTTTTGGTACTCATTTGTTTTCATTGTACTTTTGGTGCAGTAGCATCAGATCATCAGCAGTCTCATCATTTTATTGCCATCTAAATTTTCTTGCACGAAATCACAGAGGAAAAATTCATAAAGGAAGAGAAACATTTTCCTCTGGACTGAGAATTTTATTGGCAATGTTCTATAAAGCTGTGGCAAAAAACTAAACTTGTTTTTACCATTGTGTTTACTATACTTTTTTAGATTTCTAACACTTTTCTCCTCAATGACAACTGCAGTAGTGCATTAAAATTTCAATAATTTAGTGAATTACTCTTCCGCACCAAATAGAAAGGGGTCCCCTATTGCAGATTTTTGAACATTTCACCACCCATTTCCCTTTCTTAAGCACCGGCCCCAACTAATTTTGAAGAAAATCCAATCCCCTACTTTTCTAACCTAAAGATTTCAAAGTTTTGAAAAGGATAAGTAAATAAAATGCATTGGCTTTGTGAATGCAAATTTTTGTATTTTTTAGTAAGTGATGTCGGGGAAAGGCCGCAGAGCCTATAACAAAGCCCCAACAAAAGAAAAACTGAGAAAATGGGGAAGTTTTTAAGTAGAGAGGGAGACAAGATCAAGTTTGTTGATGTTAGACGTAAAAGATGACAAATTGTAGGATTCAAATTAATATAAATAAGTAAGGAAATCAAAACAAATTATATACCTTATACAATGGTAACGACTAATTGCAATAATTTTGAAATGGTTAGGTCTCCATACTGTCTATAGAGCATTTACCCCCTCATCTATTAAAAACCCCACCCCCAATTTATGCATTTTTGGCAATAGTGCTAAATCTCTCCTTATTAAACACCCTCCAGTTCGGTACCAGAGAGTAGTTTGTCAATGTGCACATTAGCGTGACATTGTAGAGTTTTATCTGATAGTTGCATTCTAGCAGCTGTAATGTCCGTGCATTAATCTCGTACATTCTGACGACGTTTTTTTACTGGCAACCTGTTTGCAAATGAGGCTACCTCGTTTGATATTCTCAGCAATAACTTCAATGGGAGATTCTTTTTTCTCCTCAACAAAGAATAAATTTATGAAATTTCTGGTTTCTACTTTGCCTTGGCTGCGCTACAGGGTTTGACAGAGTTTCCGTTTCAATTTCAACATTTTCGTTCTTGATCCTGACATTATGGTAACTGTGGAGCAAGTTTGCAAAATCTCTCAATTTCTATTGGAAATGAAGTCTTTTTATCCCGAGGAAAGCCTGCCTTTGAAACGAAACGCGATTTAGTAATTATACAATGTGTTCATTGCAGATGCCTTTTCCAGTTACGTTTTTTTACAAAAAACATGTCTATAAGAAACATGAGGCTGAAATTAGGCAAAACTTAAGAAACATTTAAGAAACAAAGGCAGGCTGAGTTTCAAATAATAACATTCAAATACTGTTTAGACTAGTAAATTTTTGATCAAATTAGCAAGAAAATATAATGAACACCCGTTACATGCCTTACAAAAACTGAGCATCCTTTTTTTGTATTAAAATTGCCCAATCTGGGTTGATATTGTCAATGGAAGTCTTTAAATTTAAGAGACACTTCAGAAACATTTAAGGTTGGATTTTAAGAAACGCTAAGAAACATCCAGGCTGAAGCCAGAGAAATTGTTTCTTATGAAAAAACATATTGTAATTGTACCCTTTTATGGCATAAGAGCCAAATATTGCTGCATTCTAACAACGTTGACACTACATTGCAGCAACCTTTGTACAGTAATTTGCTTTGTCTTGCTCTGAATCAGTGACAATTGCCTTGACTTCATCCACCTAGCTGTCGAAAAAATAGCCAAATTATCCGGATGTTGGATGCATCAGGATTTGACATATGGTCCCTTGTTCCCAAGAACGTCTAAGCAGGCATCACATATTAATGCGTAAGTAATTGCGAAACAGTTTATGAAACATTCAAGTCAGAACATTGCACTGAGTTTTCAACAAACAGGAACGAAATGACAATTTCCACTCACCCCATTTGTTTATTTTGAGCAAACATAGTTTATTAATCACAAGGAGCTTTTCCCTCCGCCTCGTTTATTCCACCCACTCCGATCATTCGAAACTAAACATTAGTTTCGAATGATCAGTTGGAACATACTCGGAATATGTTGCAACGTAAATCAGGAAGTCGTGTGAGTGAGATTTGTTCACTTTGACTTCTGAAAACTCCGCTCTTGTGGATGTTGGCATTTTTGAGTAAATCGAATATGACTCGAATTAAACCAGACAACCTTGGTCCGACATTTATTTTGTTGCTTATAACTGCAACAAGTACCGTAGTGGAAGTAAATGGGGAGGAAATTGTTGAGTCCATAATTCGTGTTTCAGTTCATGGACACGACTCTGAAGAATGTTGGCAAAACGAAAGTTATCCATGCGAAAGCATTGCTTTTGCTATGAGTAAGCAGGATCTTAATTACACACGAATTGTTCTGGAGCAAGGTACCCACCATCTTTCAGCTGTCTTGAGGTCACAATCTTTGCAATACTTTTCAATAGAAGTAGATGTTAGTTCCCGGACTAAGCCGTCCATCTACTACACTTCTTCTAACGCCGGTATCATCTTCTCAAAATGTAACCAGATAAGCCTGATGAATTTCAGATTGGAAAATTGTGGGACAACATTTCCTTCCACAAATGTAGACAAAAGGGACGAAACACATCAGCAGATTTGGAATATCTCTACAGCCCTGCACATCGAGGAAACAACCGACGTCAAAATCTCAAATGTAAGTTTTTAGAAATCTGTTGGATATGGAGCTGTATTTTATGATGTTATCGGCAACGTGACTATAACTAGTGCATTGTTTGCTGAGAATCGGGAGAAAAATAGCTCGACTTTACCTGACTATTCGTCTGGTGGCGGAATGTATATAGAGTTCAGGCCAAATTGTATTGCCAACGAAAGTTATCTGAATTCTGGTAGTAACTATATTATAAGCAAGTGTAACTTTACAAGCAATCTAGCAAAAGAGGCAAAAAGTATATTGTCAGGTAGTGATTGTAACCAGTTTCTCTCATTTGGAAGAGGTGGGGGCTTATCTTTCTTCGCCAGAGGGAGTGCCAGTAATAACAACATGACAATAAGTGATTGTCATTTTGAAGGTAACCGTGCTTTACGGGGTGCTGGAATATATGCTGAGTTTGATGGCAAAACTGGAAGTAATAACATTGTTATTGAAAATTCCCAGTTTCATAATAACACAGCAAACTTGGCAGGTGGTGGTGTAAGAGTTGAGATCAATTCACAACTAAACAATGGGTCAAATACTATTTTACTAAGAAATTCAAACTTTTCAAATAATGCTGCACATATAGGTGGTGGCATTGCACAATTAGGATCATCTGGTAAGAGCGAGTCCAAAGAAAAAGTGACAATTGATAACTGCTCTTTCTCCTCCAATGTCGCAGATCGGGGTGCTGCAATACATCTTTATACGATTAGGGTGGATGTTATAAATACAACTGTAGAGGGTCATGTTCATGATAGAAACAAAAATGGATACCAATGTGAAGGTGCTGCTTACTTTTGTCGTTGCTCTATCACACTCATTGACTCAAACACTTTTCTTAACAATGAATTCACAGCAATCATCTTTGACTCAAGCGAAGTAACACACAGAGGCCATCTTTTATTGCAAAATAATGCTGGTATTAATGGCGGAGGAATGGGATTTTATAGAGAGTCTACTCTCTTGATGGTGCCAAAGTCAAATTTGACATTTGAGAATAACACTGCAAAGAAGAGGGGAGGAGCAATTTATGTTGAGCGGCCAATCTCATTACAAATGGAAATGAAATCAACAGAACTACAAACGAATGATTGCTTTATCTTGTTTGGAAACGACAGAAATCAAACCGTTCACCCAGATCAGTCTGATACAATGACTTACTTCAATGGAAATAGGGCATATGATACATTTGGCAGTAATATTTATGCTTATACACTCAGATACTGCAAGAAGCCTAATGAACCGTTGGTCAATAATAGTGCATTTAAATGGAAAGTCTTCAAATATAATGACAGCAAATTCACAGATGGAAGAACAACAGTTGTAACTGACCCCGTTATAATTAATAATGTCACATCTGGAGAATGGCCTGTTTACCCAGGACTTCCATTCAGTCCAACTGTGGTTCTTCGTGATGAAAACTATAACAGTGTGTTTGGGAACATTCGTGTCCAGTTGACAGCAAAGGATAGTGACAAACTTCAAATCGATGGATCAGGTCTGTTTTTAGTTAAAGATAAAATCGACTCTATCAGAATTTATGGAGTACCTTCTACTAATAGCTCTGTTCTCCTTGAAACAGAAAATGAACCTGATATCAACAAGCTATCGAAAGAATTTAGCCTGAAAAGTTGTCCTGCTGGGTACTATTTTGATAACTCCACATTTAAATGTGTATGCTTGTCTCAGAAATTAGAGACTTGCCTTGGAGTAACACATTGTGATGATGCAGATAATGCATCAGTCTACATTCTCAATGGAAGATGGGGTGATACAAACGCTAAGGATGTAGACTTTGCAGTGCACATTTGCCCCATTGGTTATTGTAAGTGGCCTGTTAATATTAATGAAATTGATCACAAGTTTGAAGCAAATAAACAGTGCGCTGTTGGGCGTGATGAAAGTTCAGTTTTGTGTGGAAGTTGTGAATCTGGTAAGAGTGTTTACTTTGGAAATGAGGATTGCTATGAATGTACAAATAATCTCGGTGTACTGTGGTTGCTCTTGCTTATTTTTGTCCTTACGGTGGTTGTGTTTTTAGTCATACTTGTAAATGTAGACACTTATGCATCATCTCTCAATGCACTCCTTTATTCATATCAAATTATTTCATTGAGCACACATGGCAACACCACGCTGGACATTTTCATAAAGATAGTTATTGACCTCTCAACAGCTGATGGCACGAGAATGGCATATGGAGTTTGCCTCTGGGACAATATGAATGATTTGGAAAAGATCGCTCTGAATTAAATCATTCCAACATATTTGATCTTTTGTCTATTTGTCATTCATAAGCTGTCTTATTATTTTAGCAACCGGTGCTTTCTTAATAGAAGTTCTGCCGTCATCAGATCCTTTGTTTTCATCAGTGTTTTGGCGTATTCTGATTTTACTCGTATCACGTTTGATCTGCTCCATGCTGTCAAAATCCGCGAAAAGTGGGTTGTATACAAAGCTGGGTTTGTTCGCTTTTTTGATGGCGAGCATCTTTATATTGGTGTGTTAGCTATAGTTGTTGCACTATTCATTGTTATTTTATTTCCATTGTTGTTGATGTTCTCGCACGTTGTGATTACAATACCCAAGTTCGAACGGCTGCGAATCGTGTTTGACTGCTTCAATGAGCCCTTCAGACGACGGAGTGTTTGTGATATCTTCTGTTCTTTCTACTTCCTGTCACGGCTTGTGCTTCTCTCTGTTTTCGTTTTCATGACTGAAGGGGCAGCTAAGGATACTTTATTTGCAGTTATATCAATTGCAATATTGCTTGTGTTTGTCTATGTTAAACCATACATTACAGAAAGCATGAATATGTACGATACAATTCTCTTGATGAACTTGGCAGTTTTGGCAGTAATCAACCTGGGATGCTATAGTGTCACTACCATGCGGAAGAATTTTCAAATTGCAGCACACGTACTAGCATATGTACCTATTGCATGTGCTTGTGTGAAACTTTCATTGTGGTGTAGGGACAAGTACCGAAGGAGGATTCAGTATGGCAATACCATGCGTTAGTATTTTCCACAATTATATTTTCTTTTGAGACCTAGATTATTCCTAAATTGTTCATAAATACCAAAGGAGTAACACTGTCTGAAAATCAAAGGAATATATTCAAATCTTTGTTGATGTCTTACTTCGTCATAAAGCAAAACAGAAGTGAAACAAAATAATAAATATTGTATCGATTGTGCAAAGTTTATCTTAGGGAGTGGTCATTTATCATCTATCATGGGGGAGGGGGAGGGATGGAGGCTCTTTTTTAATTTTCAAATGAAATTTCGTATCTGACACTACAACTCAAAAATTTACTTCATGCATCTCAAAAAACAAGTTCATATCTCCCTCCTAAAGATATGAACTTATTGTTTGAGATGCATGAAGTAAATTTTTGAGTATACCTAATTATGTGCAGTTCATACGTACGTTGTTAACTTCCATGCTGGAGGAAATCCTGATAAAGGTGTTAGCAATGCAGTAGAATTTTCAGGTGATATCTGACACGTTTAAACTATTTGTCTAGTTGAATTATTTATTAAAAAAATCGAAATACAAATAATTTTTGTTTCACACCCCTCCATTTTTTGTGATTTTTGTTTGAAATTGTGACGTGTGATTTGTGTGACTTTTTCATACGCCTCATGTCAATAACACTTTTGCTACATACTCCTCTCAACAAACCTCTGCCCTCCCCCATAACAGCCACTCCCTAGAAGCAGTGCACTTTCTTTTCATACGAATACTCAACTTGTGCTCAGCCTCGATATTCTTAAACTTTTCAGATTTTGAGCCTAGGATTATTCATCAATTATTAAACCATAAAACCAAATGTGCAACTTTGCCTGAAAATCAAAGGAGTATATTCAAATCTTTATTGATGATTAACTTAAGTACTATACATATCAAGAGCAGATCAGAGCAATAAACTTTGGATTTATAATGCAAAAGTTCAACTGCAAGCTTGAATGCTGAGTTGCATCAAGCGCTTCTGCTATTTTTACACTCCACACTCATTTATCAGCCTAAAAAATGGATATTTTAATCATCTCGAATGCGAGATAGCTGGGTACAGAACCTTCAATAATTATCTCAAAAGCAGCAAGGGAGATGAATAAGGTTGAACAGAAATATAATCTGAGAAAACTTAAACTGCGCCACTGGGATAACAAGACCCTACCTAAGAAGTTTGTAAGCGTATGAAGGTGTCTTTGGTGCAAAACTGTTTCGAAATCTGCGAAATTGTTTATATATGATAAAGCGAGTGCAGGATATAAGGAATGAAGGAGCTTTTCAAGGGAACATAAGCATGCTTTCCTGCTTTATGTGATTGATTTGCATGAACTTTGAATTTATCCAAGACACTCAACAGACTATGGAATGATTTTCAAATGAAGCTAAATTTTTTAGGTAGCAGCGGTAACCTGAGAGTTCCATTCTTACTTCAAGAAGATGAGTAAAGAATGATGTGACGCAAGAAAGCTCTGCGTCACTGTGAGTATGCTTTTTATTGTTTTGTAAATTCCTGCTTTTGTTGTTGTTGTTGTTTACTTTATTTTGAGTAGGCTGTTATACCTAGCTTTTTCAGCTAATTTAGGCCTACTATGCATGCCGCATCCAGGCATGGGTTCCTAGTTTACCGTCCCTTCCGAAGGACGGCGGAGTGAGCTGTTTTGGTCGTTCATCTGGAAGGTCGCCCATCCAGTATCTGGCCGTGCACAGTCATGCTTAACTTCAGTCAAGCTAATGGAACTGGCCGGGCCGCTTGGCCACTCACCCCGCCCGCTTGGCCACTCACCCCGCCTGCTTGGCCACTCATGCCTTGTTTGAGAAAATTTATTGTTTATAACTTAAAGGTAGTGCTTGGTGCTCTCTGACTCTAAAACTCTAAAACCCCATAATAAATGGAGAGATGCTAATTAATTTGGGCAAATATGAGGGCCCCCGTTTCTTATTTTGACCCCCT
>WIPJ01001934.1:33379-47649 GCA_018155075.1 Cassiopea andromeda
GATGACTGATGATGATGATGATTATGATGATGATTATGATGATGATTGATGATGATGATGATTATAATGATGATTGATGATGACTGATGATGATGATGATTATAATGATGATTGATGATGACTGATGATGGTGATGATTATGATGATGATGATGATGATGATGATGATGATGGTGACGACGACGATCATGATGATGGTGATGATTGATGATGATTGATGATGATTGATGGTGATTGATGATAATAAAAACAACTCCATTTGCAGAGTCAGAAAATTCAACTTACTATTTTCAAAAGACATAATCATAATTTACAAGTTTGTATTATATAGTATTATTTGCATATTACTATTACAAGAAAATCTGTAATTGGCTAGCTTGAGTAACAATATATGCAAAAATGTAAATAGCAAGTGTTGTATAAGATACAAAACAAAAAAACAAAAATATTAGAAGCAAAGTAGATCATGGTTGTTCCATGGTATGTCTCTGCAGCAGAAGATGTAGTAGGTTGTTCGAATTGAAATTGTAGATAGCTTAGAAATGAGAAAGCGTTTGTGCTGGTAATCAATAGAGAGGGAGTCACACATTTTAAGAAATGAAAGACATGAGTTAGCATAGATCCCAAGAGAACTCATTGAGAGAATTACAAAGGTGACAGATTTGTTCTATTTTCTCAGATCTGAGACCAGTTTCGAAAATTTCAAGTGCTTTCTTTCTACATTGTTGCTTCGGTTTGTTTCAAAGCCAATCGTTAGGTTAAAAATGCAAATACAGTTATCCTTAATTTTCAAAAGAAGGCCAGGACGTAAATCATCACCGGTAATGATTGAAAATCTTTCAACTACTTTCAATGCTGTGGCAAGGAAATTTAGGACAGAGTTGTGCTGGCAAGGAAATTTAGGACAGAGTTGTGCTGGCAAGGAAATTTAGGACAGAGTTGTGCTGGCAAGGAAATTTAGGACAGAGTTGTGTCGTCAAGTGTACCGACCGAGTTCAAGGTAAACTTTGCAACCCGCTACAACATGAAGTAAAGTTTCAGGAAGAAGACAAAATTGGGAGTCAGGCAATTGTCTTAGCTTCCAAAGACTAAGATTTTTGCGAGTTGGTAGTGTATTATTGAGGTATTTTATGGTAAAGTTGAAGATGTTTACTGGTAGATTACTCTGTATCACAGACTAAATTCCGTTTAATTGCTTGAGTGTTTAATAATAATAATAATAAAGTAGCTGAGAAACTCTCCAAGTATAAAGGTCTGGAAATTGAAATCACAAGAATGTGGGGAATGAAGACGCAAATTGTACCAGTAATCATCGGAGCACTAGGAGTTATCAAGAAAGGAATTGATAAACAAATCTGCAAAATTCCTGGAAACATCAATGTCACAGAACTCCAAAATATCACCCTACTAGGATCCGCACATATCCTCCGAAAAGCCTTATCCATCAAGTAGAATGACTACCCATTAGAGCCTAAGAGCCTGGATTGGATCCGGCGCTAATGGTGAAGAAGAAAGTAAAGCAAAGACATTTCAGAGATAATAATAATAATATTTTTCAAGCTCTGACGTATATTATCCCCTACATCAGGGGCTCCAAACTTTTTCGCCCGAGGGCCGCATCCGCTATTAAACAGCAGGTAGGGCGCCGAGAACACAATCGAGGTCCAAGTAAAAAAAGAATTACAAAAGCAATGTAGTTTTCAATTATTTATTTAATATTATTTTATTCAGTTACTATTCATTATAACTTTATAACTTGCAAGCAAGCAGTTGATTTAGGCAGGATACGAGTAAATTTCTCTACTTTCTTCCGTAGACAAGTAAGTCTCCGCGGGCCGGATGAAAAGGTCTCGAGGGCCGTAGTTTGGAGACCCCTGCCCTACATGCTCCCCGACCCCAAGCCAACCTACAGATGCTACAACCACTGATTCTATCACTATGAAAAATAAATCTAGCCCAATACAACTGAAGAGATGCTATTAACAAAAAACCTTTCAGCATTTTCTACATTTCTTGGAGTTAAAACAGAGGTTAGTGATGTCTTAAAATTCGTCCAAACTTTTCCGTGTTGTTTCCAAGACACCATTTGCAAGCCATCGAAAACTAGTATAATTTGCAACTAGGTATTAAAATAGAGCCCAGTGCAATCTGCAAATGGTTATCATAAAGTGCTGCATACTAGGACAAGCAAAAAATACTATACTCTCTGGTAACGAATATTAGGGGGGCCTGATTGCCTTTTTTTGAAAATTTCACCACCCATTTCCAATCATTAAAACATCTCCCACAGGGTTCGTGCCTTGGTGAATAGAAAAAACTTAAGGACTTTTTGAGGTGTTTTTAAAAGCCACAAGATAATTTCTAAGGAGTAGTTTTTGTGCGTTTCCTCCACAAAAATCATATCATTTCCTAAATAAATTGGTCGCTGAAATTCCTCCCCACTAAGAATCCAATAGAAATAAGGAGTGTCTACGAGTTTTCTTCTAAAATGCACGAATTTATGGAGTTATAAGCGCCCTTAAAAACGTAAGATAAACTTAAGGAGTTTTGAAGGAGTTATTAAGGAGTTCAAGGAGTAGCACGAACCCTGCCCCTAACTAAGTAATTTTAAAGGACATCTAACCCTACAGTATAATATCGTACAGATTTTAAAGCATCAAAGACGATAAGTAAATAAATACGTTGACTTTGTGAACTCAAATGAGCATTAACAAGTAAGGAAATCAAAACAAACTATATACCCTATACTTATACACTATTAACAACTAATTCCAATAATTTTGATTAAAGGTTTAGGTCTCCATACTGGCTATTGAACATTGACCCCCTATTTATAAACAATCCCCCAATTTATGTTTCTATAGCAAAAATATTAACCCCCTCAAAAATAACACCCCCAACTCTTCGGTGCCAAGAGTACACAATTACGTAAAGAGGAGATTAATCCACATCAATTTACTCAAACTTTGCTGCTACCAAAACACAGTTAGTCACATAAGCTGGATGCACCAAAGCTGGATATTTCACTAGTCGGACATCTCACAAGTCTGACAGGAATTCACTGTTCCAATACACTTGCTACAAATACAAAAATACTTGCAAGTCGGATTTCGCATAAGTCGGACTATTTTACCTTGTCCAAAGAAATCCTACACAGAAGAGTTTGAATGTAACATCTCTAAATATACCATAAAACAACCTCACCTGCTCTGACCATAATATTTATTTTTAATACTTCCTTCCATTTTTCTCTTATACAACCTATATTTAATTCCTGTCTTACAACATTTCTTCAACTGTCCTTTTTACTGATTAAACTATTGTTTCTCTGTCATTTCGCTATCTTGCAAAACCAGTAAAACTATTACAACTACGTAACTCAGTACTCTCAATTGCCAAATAAACAGGGGGTCCTAATAAACATGGGGGTTGGAATTTGAGAAACGGCTTTAAATGATTATACATGGACGTAAAGAGCAAAAGCAGGTTGCCATAAAGTACAAAACTGAAATATATACAGCAGTACGCTATTTTACTATGAAAATTGGGCGTAAATAGTACTAAAAAAGAAAGGAAATGAAATGAGGGGTTTGTAAAAGTCAATTTCCATAAAATTAATAAATGGGGGGTCCTAGAAAGGTCCGGGGTTAGGAAAGAATGTAACAATTAGTAAGTGGGGGATTTATTTGGCACCTGAGAGTAGATTTGAGAATTCTGAGCGCAAACTGACTTACATCTTTGCACCTATCAAGACACTGTGATGAATTGCTCATCTGTTGTAACGCTACGATCAAATATCGATTGACGACACTGTCAATGCCAAGTTCTTGAAGAACTTTCAATGACAACAACTCTTTCCATTTCATTACATTTCCAAACAACTAGAATCAGAGAAGCAAAACAGTTAACTAAGAATATCAATGATATTATCAGAGGAAGTCATACAAGGTTGAAATGCCAAAATAGCTTCTTTCTATAACTGTTTTGCTGTATTTTCCAGAAAAATATAGTAGGAAACTGACCCAAAAAATCAACCAGCCATAAAAATGAGACTTGTTTCGTATTCCCAAACAGCCGCTGCGATTGCAGGTAAGGGGTCAACAAATTGTTTCCCGCACAAATTAGTCTCAACTAATGTAAAGACTCGCATACATTCCTCAAGTAAAAAACTTGCAAACTTCCACTGAATGGTGGATTCCAAGTCAACTACACGCTATGCATTCATTATTTAGAGTCTTATAAAAGACTTTTTTATAAGAAACGCGCCTATAAGAAACATGAGGCTGAAGTTAGGAAAACCTAAGAAACATTGAAGATAAACAACCAGGCTGAGTTTCAAATACCAACTTGAAAAAATTGTTTTCACTACAAAATTTTTGATCAAGCAAGAAACAAGGTAGAAACAACATCCATTACATACGTCACAAAACCAGAACATTCTGTCTTATGCATCAAAGTTGCCTGATCTAGGCTGCTATTGCTAGCGGACTGTTCAAGAATTTTAAGAAAGTGCTAAGAAACATCTAGGGCTGGTTTGACGAAACATTAACATACCCCAGTCTGAAAGAAGGAAGTTTGTTTCGTATAAAAAACGTGTATTCCGAGTATTGCTCTATCACAAATTTTATGAGTTTAAGGATAGCATAAATACATGTACAATGCCAATAATAACCGGATTAACTTGCAACAACTAAGTCTTAATAAATAACAAAATGAGAAAGAAATGACATGTAACCTTAAAAGCCGACCAGAATTGCCTCTCAAGAAAAACAGACGCTCCAGCTGACTTGCTATCCAGAAGCCTAACAACAAGATATAAAACAAAAGGTACTTTTAACGTTGCAGTATCATATACAGAAAGGACCAGAACACGTACAAAGCAAATCCTATAAAACATTTTGTCGAAATAGCTTATTCCTGCATATGTTCTTGGACAAACGTCCCTGAATTACCAAGGACTTCTCTCTGAAAAAGACGTTGTGGTACAGAATTCTCTAACAAAAACATTTACCAAAACAGCATAAAATTTTAAACTAAATGAGTCAAAACGATCATGACCACAAATTTAACTGGAAAACTGTAACAAACAAAATTATACGTCTTCTAGAAAACGCACATTTTAATGGTAAAAATTGATGGATTCCCTTACCATCTAGTCATAAAATTAGCATCAACACTTTTATGAAGCTAAGCAAAAAAGAGAATGTTAATCATACCCTTTTTGATATAGTGGAATGTAAACTTCATTATTGATGGAGTTTCTTATCTTTTGAACAACCTCAGTGAATAGTTTCTGTAAATGCAAAATAGTAAAGTAAGATTCATAACATATCACTGAAGGCTTCAATACTTTACATATATTAGGATTTTGTAAGAAAGAATCTCAATACTTGGGTGTGCAAGAACTATAGAGGCTTTGATACGGGTAATGAGGGAATTCTCTAGGGATTTTAATCCAGTTGTCGAGATAATCTAACCACGAGAGCTAAGTTCCGATCGGCGTGCCACAAAGGCAATGTGACGCTCAACAAGTGATTCATTCACGCCAGTAAAGTGAGAGTACTAAGCAAAAAAGATAACGTAAATAATGATATAAAAACTACAATTTTCCTTAATACTTCAATAGGAAAGTATTCACAGCTACACTAACACGGCTTTGTACCTGAACACTTAATCACGCCTCATAACTACATTTAACAGGCTCTCGTACACGGAATATAAACACACAGCCTATTGTATGCAGAACTGTAAACCAGGACTGTATTCTGGAATACTCGTTACTAAATCTTTTCAATTACCGGCGCTTCTTGCCAATGTATTAACCAGATACCGTGTGTTACGGCTCAAACTGTATATCGGTAGTTTCATACCTTTGGAAAGTTTAATAAACCATAATTTTTAACACACATAAACACTTAAAAATTGAACCTCATGAATTTTCGTTGCCCTTCGGCAACCTCCTCAGTAAGAATTGTCCGATTTTCTCGTTCTTCTTTATCAACTGAGGTTCAATTTTTAAGTGTTTATGTGTATTAAAAATTATGGTTTTATAAAGCTTTCCTAAGGTATGAAACTACCGAAATAGAATTCATTACTCAATGACTTCACTTATAGTGGGTGTTGCGCTAATTCACAATAAATATGGCCCGTATGGTTCATTGCAGATTCTCAGCTTGCCATGCCTCAGCCCAACGTTCTAGAATCAAGCATTGCCTGTATCGAGCAACTTGACATTAAATTAAACGCGTTATGTGACAACACACAAATACGCCAGTTTGCAGCTAAGGAGTTTTGATGCTACGTTGAACTACTGTTACTTGCATAGTTACTAAAAACTTCTACTGATAATAGTTGGAACACCTGCATGTTTGCCTACCTGCCTCTTCAATGTGTAAGATACTATGGCTGTGGAAAGGAAGAAGCCCAGCAACGTGTCACCAAGATCCAGGCAATTGTAACAAGCAGAACTTAAATACATGAAATACGTTTTCCAACTACTAAATCCTCAAACCACTTTTGTTGTTTTATTGCATATAGATTCTGATCCTAAATGAATTATCTTTTAACTTTAATGGTCAAAACGAATGAATCTCATTGTTTATTTGACATTCGTTGTGACATCTATTTACGTAGTATATAACCAACCTTGTTTGAAGATTTGCAACCCATTTTCTTGTTTTATTACATAAAGCTGCTAATTTTAAATGAGTTATAGGTATGAAGCACACTTACTTAGCGCGTAAAGTAATTATCTACTTTCGAAAAAACTGTTGTGATTGAAAAATGAAGCAAATAATTGCTGGCCTAGGCACTTATACAAAGAATGCAGCAATAAGCAATGGGGTGCACCCCTTATTTCCGATACTACTGGGTATAGTCTTTAAGTTCACGTCAATGCAGTTGCAAGTCTCAAAGTATGCTTATTGAAGCAAGGGATAACAACAAAAATGGATTACATACTGCTAATATACATGGAAAGGTGTCTTTCAACTCAAAACAAATGTGAATGACAGCTTGGAGCTTCAGAGGCACCATGACGACAAACTGACCTTACAGCTCTGGGCGAATGAAGGACAGAATCTCGCTAACGCAGTTCAATTATAGTACCATCGTGCACAGGGCCGCCGAGACAATACAGGGTCCCCGAGGCAAATGTGGAAGAGGAGCCCCCTGTGACCGAAGCAAGCATACAATTTTCAGGGCCTAAAAACTAGCTTTCGAAAATCACTGCTGGTTTACTTTATGAGACCCCCCAGACCTCGAAGCATTTGATCAATTGCCCCCTGCCCCCTCTTGGTGGCTCTGATCGTGCAGAGGATTGTGGAATAAAACTGCAGCAAAAAAGTACCTTTGTATTCTTGCTATCTTTTTGTACAGTTGGGTAGTCATCTGCGAGCCGTTGCATGAGAAGAACTAACAGTTCTGTCTGTGTTGTGGACAGTGGATCCCAGACAAACTGGACGAAATCTAATATAGAAGGAAAGAAAACAAAAATCAATTCTATCTTATTCTTTTCTCAATTATCTTGCTTTACTCTGCCAACAGGAAGATGATAGCTATTGATTGTGCTTTTCCAGGGTGTCTGGCAAATCAGAGAAGTCACTTTCCCTGATTTCGCTCCTGTAACCCTGAGTCCATATAGACCTTGAGCAAGAACAGTGCAATACGCTTATCACAATGCAAGCCAATTAAAACATATTTTAGCATATTTGCGCAAAGAAATGTGATTTTTACCTTTATCATGAAAAAAGTTAAATATTTGCAGAATTCCTTTATTGCTCATTTTTCAGCTTATTTGGGAATCAATTTATTATACTTTTAACTATACGAAAGCAGTGTACATAAATCAGCATTAATTTTGGTTATCTGAAAATTTCAGCCCTAACTCAGAATACAAAATCCCTATTTACTACGTAGCTGGGAATTTTCGAATCCTCATCTACTATGACTAACCCCTTTCCCAATACTTTCACCAAAATTCAGCAAAAATGAAGTAACGCTATAAAGCGACATAAAATTCAGGCCATTTTTAATGAAACTATACCTGTTAATCGAGGTATAATAATTTTTTCAATGATCAACGGGAGAAGATCCGAATCTGCTGCATCGATATGTTTTTCCCCTTCAACGTATCCAAACATAGCAGCCACTTTAAACCAGATCATATTTTCAAAGTCTTTGTTCTTGATCTAATCGGAATGATTACAGATATTAAAATCAAGGAAAAGAAATTCAATGATTCAAATATAAACTAATATATCAACTGCATGAACCAGCAATATACTTTTCGTTTACAGAGGGGTTCTCCAGCTGAGGGTATATTCTCCAGCTGGAGGTGATACATTAGTACATATAGCAAGCAAACAGTACTGGTAAATTTTGGAGAAGGCGAAAAAATAACAAGCGGGTGGTCTTAATAGGGTGTTGGGGGCTGCAAAGAACTCAAAAATAAATAAATGCCCCCTTTCTTTTAGGCACCCAAGAGCATCACATATCTGCATCTTACTCTACCAAAGATAGAAAAACACCTGAGCTGTCAGGATAAATTTTTGAAGGATGCGAATGATATATTATAGAAAAACAGCAAAGTAGACAAATACGGTTTTGTGACTCGAAAATGTCATAAATACCTGAAGGGGATTCCAGTCGAGCATTTCCAAGCGCAAAAATGGAGAGAACAGTTTTGGTAAACAAAGCTGGATATAAGCTTCCTTGTAGCTATCACTGAAACCAAACTTCCATTCTTCGAATCGAGATTTAATTTCACGCAATGATGAGAAATCGTCAATGACATCTTCAAATATTGAAGATCCTTGTTTCAAAAGTCGCTCTAGGAGATTAAAATGTTCAGATAAATGTAATACTTGTGTTCAAGTTTTGCCAAGGGAAGAAATAAATTTGAGAAGTTTACCAAGAAGTAATCATCCCAGTGTAAGTATTCTACAACAGTAATTGTTAATCTGTATTCTCAAATGAGATGAATAAACAAAGCAATAAAACGTGGCAATGAAAGACAAGACAAACTATAAAACATAACCAGATAGATGATATAGGTCATAGGTAAATACAGTGCCGTATAACAGATTAAAAGAATTAATAGATGAACTTTCATGCTGGCAAAGAGCATAGAATGGGAATTGGGAAAAGATAATATGAATTTAATTACAAGACTAGCGGTTCTAATGCTGCCCACTACTAATAAAGTAATCTTACAAATAATGTTTTTTGCAATTCAAGTGTCCAGGTATTTACAAAGTATTTTTACAAATAAATTGTTAAAATTACAAAGTATTCCTAACTAAACAACAGTAACAAAATATTATTGCAAGAAAAATAGAGTCAGATAACAAGCAACACATAACGACTATAAGTGTATTAAATGCTGCTTGGTTTACTCAAAAATGTGGATCTTTTTTCCAAGTACTTTACAGAAAATTCTCTAGTGTTTGGCTATGTTGCAATCTTCTTGGGTCATTAGACATATTTACATACTGAAGTCGTTCGATGAGGTAGAAGGTGAGAAAGTTTTATAGATTAAAATTGTCCTTAAGTTTGGTTCAAAAACAACATATTTAGTGTCTTCTCAGCACCCAAACTCTGACAACACAATTTTGCAGCAAAATATGGCCACAATAAAGATTAACCAGACAAAAGCCACCTTGCAACTTAAATAGGATGTTAAAACTGGACACTTTTTGCATCTTTTTACCTCTATCACTGTTGAATTTGGCAACTTCAGCATCTAGTTCTTCATCATCGCTTGACATACCATCATTATGTTCTGAGTTTTCAATCCTCTTCTTCCGTCTCCTATTTCTTCTACCTTCCCTCTCAGCAACTCTTCTCTGTCTAGCTGTTTCTTCATATTTTGAACGGTCCCTTCCAAATTCATCAGTGTTTGTGCTAGTTCCTAGTGAAGATATTTGAGAAATAACTGGAAAAAAACAGAAGAGGAAAGAAAGCATCAGAAAATAAAGCCATTTTGTCATGCAGATAGATAACAAGCAGATATACCAAAGGAAGAGAGAAGGAGAAAGATTTAGCAATAAATATTAAATTCTCTACCATGCTATAACACAGAAATGCAACATGATTCTAGCATAAAGTATCCCTTTAAAAATCTCATCTCTACTTCAAGAAAAAATTTTGCTAAAAAGTTGTCATTTGAGGATCATCATTTAATTGAAGCCATTAACAAAATTTTATGCTTTTAACCTTTAACTTGAACTTTGCCAGTAATTTGATTGTCTTCATCTCTCATGTCATCAATTCTTCGTTGATGGAACTTAAGTGCTCTCTGTTTCAACAACTGTAGCATTGAGCTTTCAAGATCATTAATAATTGGCACCTACAACAAAGAAACCAACTGTATACAATAATTGTTTACATCATTGGCTTTGTGTAGCAGTAATTATTCCCAGCAGAAAAGACTTGCAACAATAGGCTACTCTCAAAACCATTGGGCAATGGATATTCTTTATGAATTGAACTTCTGTGTAAATATTTGAATGCTATACTAGCAAATCAAGATCAATATGGAATTAGTAAAAATCATACATGAGGCCTTTCCATATCATCTAAGAACTTTTCTGTTGCATTAAAAAGTATCTGCACTTTTATTTACTGATGTATCTGTAATTGCTTTTGGACAGGAATGACTATCTGACTTTTAAACAAATATGAATTTTATGGACTAAAAATACACAAATAATTATCAACTGATTAAAGTCTACAAAAAATTCCTTTTTGACATGAAAGGAGGGTCACTAGGGTAAGACACACTTCGAAACTGTCTTATGTTTCCTACTTAGGGCAATGGATCAGTCAGCTGGTATTTTCAATAAAATCATAGCTGCTATATTCATAACTAGGGTACCCAACAAGTGATTGGCCTCTCTCTACATATGTGTAAGCAACTCTTAACATTGGGTCGTTTTGATGTAACTTTTCACTGTTGGTAATTTTACAGTCTTTTTCTGTATTTTGATCAGTATTTTGATCTTCTGGGAAATTTTGTAATGCATTAGTACAATAACTTGCACAACTTAAGTCAGTAAATTTCCTTTTATGGAAAGTCACTCCAAATAATTGAGGTATTCACTAAATAAATCAAACAATTTTTCAAGCAATGATACAACTTTTCAAAATACTCTTCAACTGTCTCCATAGGTCACTTTTTCAACTTTTTCATTTTTCAGGTGATGAAATACCCTTTTTAAGATACCTATTGGTTGCCCTATTAATAACATCTATGCTTCAAGATAAAGTTCAAACTGAGTATAGTCACCAAAGATGCATTTTTACACAGCTTCACCATGACCATTTGCACACAGTTTCTTCTATACATAGAAAAACCAAGCCTTTGTTTGAACCAAATAATTATAGGGGTGCATGAGGAATACTTCATGAATAGCTCTTTTGAGAAGAAGATATATGTCGCTGTCAATTAAGCTACTGCTTCATGGAGAAATACCTACCTTTTCATTGAGACAATCGATCAAGTCTTGCACATACCCACTCATTTCTTGGAAAAACTGGAATCTGTCAGAAACATCAGCTGATTTTGCTTCCAAGGAAATGATGCTCTTCTTGTACTCCTTGACATCAGTCCTATGTTTTTCCATTTCCAGTAGATGTGATCTGTGAACTTGCTGGATTGAGTCTAACCGCTCCTTGATTCTCTGAGAGACCATATCAATGGTGATGGTGTGCCCTCCAACTGGGATTATAGCAGGCATGCTCTGGACTGGAAAACCAAAGGGCAGACCAGGAGCTGGAAATTGCAAAAATGAAATTTAATCTTCTCAGTTACACTCAAACATTGCTGTTCTAGGTATGCTTCTTATGGGTAAATGTTGTTTTAGGAAAACATGGGTTTTCTCACAAAAATTCTACCAATTTCACCAAAAAGGTGCATAAAACAGGGAAACATCTGGTAAACAGAAACTCTTTACAAAGTAAATGCCAAAAGTAAAGTGTGCCTAGAAAACAACATTTATACCTTGACCATAAGGATAGTAAGCACTAGGAAAAGGACCAATGGACTGAAAAGTTCCTTCCATTGGCATTGGCTGTTCAACTGGTGGTAAAGCTGGGCCTAGAGGCTGCTCCTTCTGAGCAGCAGGTATGCTTGCTCCTTTCTTTATTTGTTCTTGCTCCCAGAGGTCTAATTCTTCATCACCATCCTTTTCAGTTTCCACTTCATCATTTGCTTCTTCCAAGGCTTTTGCAACCTAAAAGTGAATTGGGTTGAGTCAAAAAACTAAGCAAACAAGGAAATTGAATTTGTGCTATGAATAGAAGTAGATGACGGGAAGCGCAGCTGTTGTATAACTTTGAGAATAAGTATGATAACAAAAAGATACACCATTTAGTTTTCCTTCTTTACATCAAATTATTTCAACAATTCAATTTTATTCAACAATTTGACAATTCCATATTATGCAATCCTAGCTGGCACATACAAGATATATTTCAATGCAATCTTGGGCCATCATCAGTCAGAATAAAAGGTCTAAATATCATGATATATAGGAGAAAGGTGATCACATGTAAAATAAAGGTGTGCAGAACTGCACATAATGCAAGGGATAGTAAACAACCAATAGGAAAGCAAGAATACCAGAAAGTGTAAAAAAGAGAAGCATGGGAATAGAAGATAATGGGGCCAAACTAATGAAAAATAAAGATCAAAACTAAGTAAAAAAGTAAGATCACATGTAAAATAAGAACATGAGGAGTCTCACAAAAATTCTGATGGATGATAGCCCAAGATTGGGTTGAAACATATCTTGTATGTGTCAACTAGGACTGTCAACTAGGATGGTGTAATATGGAATTGTTGAATTGTTGAATGCTATGGAATTGTTGAAACAATTTGATCTAAAGAAAGAAAATTAACTGCTGTCTCTTTTCAACCTCTTTTCTCCTTTCAAGAGCTGGGAAGGATTTCTTCTGAGAGCCCTTAAATTCCATTCTCTCCTCCTCACTGTCTTCATCTTCTTCTCTCACTAATCGTGAGCTTGAACCTGTCGTTCTCTCCTTGTACCTTGTAGTAGTAGTAGTAGATACTTTCAATGGTACAAAGTCTGTGCCTGTACCAAGTTGTCTTGCCCTCTCTCTTTGCTTCTTCATTGCAAAGATGGTTGCAGCATCAGGTATGAGGCCAGTTGATAACCCTAAAAGATGCTCAATTTATCAAAAATTCAGGTCTAGATGTTTACATTAAATATTGGCTTCTAGCAATAAATGAAAAGGTAATACAAAGACAAAATTACAGTAGAAATAGTTATAAAATGGCATAAAAAAATCATTTAATGATAGATAGCAAAAGCCATAGTAGATGAAGGTTTCTAAGTCAAGATCCAAAGTTCTTCAAGTAGTTCCAAACAGCATTCTATGGTACTACTTCATTAACAACAAGGGCAAGAACTACAAGTTGCTGCACAGCATAAATGCTTAATAAACAAACCCAACAAAAAAGATGCTAACAGCTAGATGTATCCAAGCAGACATTTAGAGACAAATCTAACACATAAGCATACTCAAGAATTTATAGACATAAGTAATAAATAAGACAAGCAGTTAAATGTAAATAACTAAGAATTAGAACTAGAACTAGTTCAACAATAACAACTTTGTCTAGGTGCCTCTTTCTTATACTTCAACTTGGATTTGTTTCTAACCATCTACATAGCTATATCTAACTCCTCATGTCTTCACCAGTGAATTTTTAAATAAATTGCTATATTTTTCAACAACTTGCCTGAAAAAATTTCATGCTCATCTTAGTAATTAAATTCTTGATCAGTTCAGGCTAGTTAAGTTCCCACTAACACTTACCCCATTTGGGCTCCTAATACTATTTTATTGACCATAATCAAGCACCCAACAAGTAGATATGTCACTTCAGAAATACATGAAGCAATACAAACCTGAACGAATATCATCAAAATCATCATTTTCATCATCTGATTCTGATGCTGAATCTCCACCAACTATCATTCTATTTTCATCTCTTTGGACAGTCTTCTCATCTGATAACTTCTCAGGTTTATTTTCAGCATAAGGCAATGCAGCTTTTACATTTTCTTGTATCTCTCCTAGTTTTTCTTTCTTTTTTTGCTCACGAACCCTTTGTGATAGCTTTCTACTCTCTTTAGATTTCTTCAGAACAAATTCTTCTCCTTCTTCTAGCTCATCCTCAAAGCTCAACAGCCCTGAACTTCTACTTTTTGTTATTGTTGCCTTGTTTTTGTTTGCACTCTTATT